>ML345060.1:27273-50021 GCA_005239505.1 Nicotiana paniculata | reverse complement strand
ATATATATATATATATATATATATATATATATATATATATATATATAAATTATTTTTATTTAACTATACAGTGTAACTTTTCGATAAAGAAGGGTCAATTGACACTTTTCAAGTGACTTTGCCACCACTTATCATAATTTTTGCTTTTCCGTTGGCTAATATTTAGAAGAAAAAAAAAAAAATAGTTTTTAGGTGTTATGGGGTATTGTAAATAAAGAAAATTTAGGAAACAAGAAGTAGAAAAATGTCAAATTGACAGTTGGAAAGTAAAAAATATGACCAATATGACCGTTAATTAATGGTTACAAAATCCAATCGCTATTTCTTTTATTATTTTCAAAAGATACTCTTCTTATTCCTTTGGTTCAGGCTGGGCGTTCGCAAAATAGTATGGGCTAGCTAGTTTTTAGTCCGCATCTTCACAGACATGTCTATTTCACCGAGCCTCTCTTCGAAACGGACTGATAACTGAAAATAGCCAACGTTTATAAAGTCATTGAAAAATAGTCATTATTTTATGTGGAGATAAAATCTGACAAAAATATCTTAGCTGAAACACGGAAGTTCCGTCATAATAAGCTGGATAATGAAGCTCTTGTGTATGAGCTTCCTATTTGACAAAAAAGTGTAAATCTTTGATTAAATTAACTAATTTTAAGTAAAGAGGGGTTAAACCCAGTTAATAATAATATCATTTAGATTTATAACTGGTTAACACAAATAACGACAGATAGTGTTAGTAGAAGATTTAAGGCAGTATGCATTCAATATTTCAAGATGAGTAATGATGGAAGAATATCAAGCAATAAATAACAATAAATGTCATTAATGTTAATAAGGAGAATGATTCACCCAATATTGAATGAGGTGGATGATTCTCCCTTCTGACAGTGATGAGTCATATACGAATTCTAGAATATTGGAACTATTCTCATATCTGATGGAAAAGTATGGAATATAGATACTCGAATCTTATTAGAAAAATAGTGTTTGCATCTTTTCTAGAGAGAAAGTCTTTTCTCAAAAAGTGTTCCTATCAGAGAATATTACATACCCTTCCCCTTATCTCTTTTTCTATTTATATGGGACATATCCCAGTCAACCCTAAAAGTACAAGTAGAAAGAAAATTTTGAATGGAATATTCTCTTAAATATCCTATTACAAAAACTAGCGTTAGCACTGTCCTTGATACTCGACCTCGACCGTTATTGACTGCCCAGCTATGAGACCCTTTGTACTAGCGACCTCGGTCACATCGCTTCCATAATATCGCTCCATGCTAAATCCCATTGAGGCAGATATTGATCTATACAGTTAGTCCCCCCGCTTATTGATGTCGACCCTGGACGACCTCTATGAGCGGACTCTGTTAGTTATGGTTGAGAAGTTTTAGGCGAGCAGATTCAATAGTAGCGTTTCGGACGGGATGGAAACGTGGCCTTCCGTGAGGCGCAACCTAGGGTCACATTATTTCAGAGTGATGTCATGTCATCATGCGTCATTATTATGCATTTTTTCGATACCTTGCATCGTTTGCCTTTTTCGATTCCTGAGCTGGGTAACGATAATTTTCTTTCTCGGTATTGATTCCTGAACTCTTATAACTAGGGATACAAAATCCTTTGATTCACTCTTTGCAATCTAAAATCGGACCTTCATACCTTCTTCTTCCTTCCACATTCAGAATCCCTGTTTTTTTTTATCTTACTTCATATTCTTGCTTTCGCTAATTCTGGTGGCTCCTTCTAATCTTGACTCTTCTGCATTTACACCCCCTTTATTCACAAACAAAGATGGTTAACGTGTCTTCCAGTTCTGGGGGGGGGGGGTACCTGACTCTGTTCCATCGGTAGTGCGCATGCTTCCCCATGACGATGGGGCTGCCATTGTTGCTGAAGATGAAAGCATTCCTATGGTGGAGGAAATAATTCCCCGTAACAAGAAGGCTAGATCTGACTTTTCAAAGCTGCCCGAGGATGACCTTGAGGCCGTGGAATTTGTGATGGATGCGGCTGCCTTTGCTAATTTCAGGGCGAAGTTCAAAATTTCGGCCCACATCAATCTGGTCCCGGCTGGTCGCGATATGGTGCAGATTCACCGCCCTGGATACTGTGCATTCTACGCATATCTATTCTATGTGGGCTACTATTTTCCCCCTTCTCCCATTGGCGGAGAATTCTGCCGCTACTACGGCGTTTTCCCGACCCAACTTTCTCCTTACATCTACGAACTCATATGCATGCTGACGAAGTATGCAGAATTGGTTGGCCGAGGGATCTCTCTTCGCCACCTGATGCACCTTTTTGCGCCCAGTTTCCTTAGGGGGGGGGCGATGTTGCATCTTCGTCACCGTGGAAGTAAGATCTTGGTAGTGAAGATGGACGATAAATCAAATCGTCGATTCTGGCTTAGTTATTTCTACGTCAAGACTAAGGACGTTGTGGCAAATGAAAATGGGTTTCTTGAGGCGTGGAATTATGCCCGTACATATTTTTACTTAGTGCTCATTTTGCTCATTTTTATTGTAGCCTAATCATTCTGTCTTTTCCTCGTTCAGCCGAGAATGAGCCCCCTCCTTTGGTTGCGGATATTCACAATTGGGTTAGATAGGTCTTGCCTCACACGGCGAGGATTCGTGAATGCTCGACCTTTATCAAAAATTTCGTGCCCAAGCTTTCAGTGACCTGTGAGTTTGCTTGTTTTGAATCTTTGTTGTTGCGACCCTCTGGTCGCTTGCTTCTTAATTTTTTGTGGGGATCGACCTCTTAACCTTCTTTTTCTTCTCTTTTGTTGTTAGCCCGAGGATTTTTGAGGAGGCCGAAGGCCTCTACTCCCATGTTTCGCCAGATGAACACTACAACGGGGTCCGCCCCTGCTGTGACTACGGCCAAGCTTACCCGGCATCCACTTCTGTTCAGCTTCCGGTTCCGGCTAGATCGACTAGGCCATCAGCGGCCTCAGTACCAGAGACTCTGGCCCCTCCCTTGCTTCATTTTATAGATGAGGAGTCTTGACCGAGCGAGGAGGATTTGGTCCCCCGTAAAAAGATGTCGGTAGACGTCGGCGATGGCACAATCCGAGCTGTATGTTCTACAATAGATGATCATGAGCCTGCCTTCGTTGTGCTTGAGGATGACACAAGTCTTCCATCTGAAGTTATGCCATCATTGGCAACCGCAGAGAGCGTACCCCTTATTGATGCTGACGTCGAAGCTAGCGGCGGAACGTCGTTGGAGGTTCTAAGTACGATGAGGCGAGATGAGCCATCGTCCTCGCGTCCTGTTGATTCTCCCACCTTGTTTACCGATGAGAGAAATAAGGGGGTTGCTGATGATGGTTATGAGACGGGCTCCGATCTCGATCCTCATGAAGTTCAAATGTTGAGCGAGGGGTTTACCCGGTCGAGGTCAGGTTGGAAGGGTCCTCGCGGACCATTGTGGTTCCTATGGAGGGTAGGATCCCCGGTACGTTGAATGATGCCGCCTTATCAGCGAGTACAACCGGCCTCACCCTTAGGGTAAGTTTTTCCCTTTCTAGTTTCCGTGCCTTGCACTTTATTTCATTATTTTTTTAAACTCTGGTCTTCTTCTCCTCTTTTTCCTTGTATCATTATTTTGGAGATTGAGAGTGCTCGCTGAGAGGAGAGGCACAAGGACATTTTCAAGAAGACGGAGCAGAAGTACCGTGAGTACCGCAACAAACACCGCGAGATTTGCAGGCGATTTGGCGGGGGTGGAACCTTTTAAGCTCTTCAAGATGAGTTGAAAGAGAAAGATGACAAGTTGGTGAAAGACAACGTCAAGTGTAGTATCCTCGAGGCCCAGTGTGCCGATATCTAAGCCCAAGTGATCTCGTTGCAGGATGAGCTCGAATAAAGTTTAATCAAGGCGGAGGCGCTAGGTGGTGAGCTCGCCGAGAGGATAGCGGACTTAGAAAAGAAAATCATATCGGTTGGCGGCTTTGAGGAAAGTAGAGGCATTGGAGGCCGTAATCCGCGGTTCCTCGCTCTGAGCGGGCGAGTGATTTGGAGACGGAGAGGCTCATAGAGGAGCATCTTGACGAGTGTATAGGAGAGTTGGAGAAAGAGGCTTCGGGCCTTAATGAATGAGTTGTCGCACTTGAAGCTGAGAAGTTCCAGTTATTGGCTCAGCCGTCCTCTTCTAGCTCTTATGCCTTTCCTGACATTCCGCGAGATCTGTATGAGATCTGGATACATGCCAAGGCTCAACGGGATATATTTAGGGATTTGATGGCGACCGGGAAGGTTTTTGAGTCCGACTTCAAGGGTGCTCGTGCTAAGGCATGCTCCGCTCTGATTGCTTGTGGGTATGATCCCACTACTCCGGAGACTGGTGATGGCGAGGAGGACATAGGCGAGGATGTGATCGAACAAGATGCCTGGTATGATGACGAGTACTCTGAAGGTGGTGGAGACGGTACTGGTGGAGCAGCGGGTGGAGATAACCTGGGCGAGTAGTTGTTGTTCTTTCTTTTTGCTTGTAAGTTTTGTACATATTTTTGTGGGCATCTGTTCTAGCCTTTGTAAAGAATATATTTTATGAAATTCCATTTTCGCTGCTCGTACCTGACTCTTTTCCTTCTATTTGGGCTTGTATGCCTCTTTCCTTTGTTTTGTCGTTTGGTCAATTTAGTCGTAAAAATTTGGTTTATATGTGTTGAACGAGGTCGAAACAGAACTCAATTTTGGTCACGGCTGTGGGCCGATAGGTGTTAATTCGAACGAGGTCGAATATAACCTATACTTAATTAATTCGAAACAAGGTCAAATGTAACTTATACTTAGTTGTGGCCGGTGGCCGAGCGAGTGTTGATTCGAATGAGGTCGAATGTAACCGGTACTTAATTGATTCAAGCAGGGTCAAATGTGAGTTAGTTCGAGTGAGGTCCAATGTAACTTACTTTACTGTGGCCAGGGGCCGATTGGGTGTTGATTCGAACGAGGTCGAATATAACCCGTGTTTAATTGATTCGAATAGGGTCGAATGTGAGTTAATTCGAGCGAGATCCAATGTGAGTTAATTCGAGTGAGGTCGAATGTAACTAACTTAATTGTGGTCGGGGGCCAAGTGGTTCTTGATTCGAACAAGGTCGAATGTAACCCGTGTTTAATTATGGCCGTGGGCCGAGTAGATATTGAGGCAACGTTGCTTTGGCAAAAATATGGGAGAACTTCATACATTTATGTTTTGCTCATATACTTGGAGAAATTTACATGTTCTTTGGGCTGGCATTCCAGTCCTAGTCTATCTAGTCCCTTCATTGGGCGACCTGGAGACGTGTTGAGAGGTCGGTCAATGAACTGATCGTCCGATGCCTTCTTCTGTTCGTATTTGTCACGAATGCTAACATGTCTTGATGGTTCCTATCGATGGTACTAGGCAAGCCGGCATTTCCAAAATACTTCCAATATTTAACAGATATTTTAAATAAGCAGAGTTTTCATAAACAGGGGTAAAACCCAACACACAAGTGCGGGAAATAGCTCCCAATATCAGTGAGTCACTAAGCCATGAACATCTATAAATAATCAGTCTATAAATGAAACGAATATAACAGTTTGGATCCAAATACTACAAGAGAAAAGATAAAGAATGAGAAACAAGGACTGGGAACGCCAGAAAGCTACCTCGATATCTCCAATGGTCAGCTATGCGAAATATCAACAATCTTCGCGTCCAAAAACTCCTGGATATGCACATGAAGTGCAGGGTGTAGCGTGAGTACAACCAACTGCGTAAGTAACAATAATAAATAATGAACTAGAAGATGGTGACGAGCTACACAGTTATAATTCATTTTCAGTAGTCTTAACAAGAAAAGTAGGCATGCTTTCAAATCCGAAAAATTAAGTCAAATCAGTTATTCGTGCCAAATTCAAGTAAAAACCAGATAAAAGTATCCTTCAGAAGTTTTCCAAAACAGTGATATATGGAAACTATGTGCAACAACAATGAAATCATATACAGCCTCCCAGGACAACAATCACTCAGTCCTCCCATTTACTCCAACCTCATAATTACTCATTCCTCACAGTCACTCAGCACTTGGCCCTCGGCACTAACACTCACACTCAGTAGGTACCTGCGTTCACTGGGTGTGTGTGCAGACTCCGGAGGGACTCCTTCATCCCAAGCGCTAAATCAAGCCAATCATGGCATACATCAATAAAAGCATGTAGTGGCGTGCAACCCGATCCCATAAATATCCTCACAATTAGGCCATCGGCCTCACTCAGTCAGCAATCTCTTCAGTCTCTCGGGCTCTCAGAAATCAGGAAAATCAGCCCAAACAACAATAATATGATTTATCAACAAGAATAATAGAGAATGAGACGTGATATGCGAATAAAAACTGAGACTGAGTACAAATACTATTTAGTAGGTAATTCAACATGTAACACGGCCTCTGTGGGTCCATACAATACCAACACATATCCTAAACATGGTCTCTAACATGATCCACAATCAAATTTCTATAACACATGAAGAGCATATAGCTAATAACAAGTTTATTCAACTTTTCAGTTTTACGGAATGGACCAAGTCACAATTCCCACGGTGCACACCCACACGCCTGTCACCTAGCATGGGCGTCACCTCTAACATAATCATAAAATACCAAAATTCGGGGTTTCATACCCTCAGGACCAGATTTAGACGATTACTTACCTCAATCCGAGCAAAACTCTACTCCAATATGCCTTTGCCTCCCGAATCGGTCTCCAAACGCCCCAAATCTAGCCACAAGTAGTACAATACAATCAATACGGGCTAAAGGAATCAATTCCGCAAGAAAAATACGAAATTATAAGACAAAATTCGAAATTGGCTCAAACTTGGCCTCCGGTCCCACGTCTCAAAATCCGACAAAAGTCACAAAACCCGAAAGCCCATTCCCTCACGAGTCAAACCATACAATTTTTATCAAAATCCAACACCAAATCATCACCTAAAACCCCCCAAATCCACTCTCCAAATCCCTAGCCTCAAACGCCCAAATTCCATCTTAAAACCACACAATCTAGGTGGGAAAAACAATGGGGAAACAAGAGTATTGATCAAAAACGAGTACAAGAAGCTTACCTCAAGAATCCCCTCGAAAATCCTCTCCAAAATCTCCTAAGTCGGAGTGCAAAATGTTGAAATGAAGCCAAAATCGCGAATCCTTGTTTTTAAACATTCTGCCCAGGCCTTCACACATGCTGCCATATTTCCGCACCTGCGGAACCGCTTCTGGGGTAAATTCTCCGCTTATGCGGAAACCACTTAAGTCACCTAGGCTTGCACCTGCGCTACAGGTCTCGCACCTGCGCAGGCACTTCTGTAACCCATTATCGGCTTGTGCGGAAGCATCCTACACTCCTCCAATCCTTCAAACTCCGCTTCTGCGTCCTTTTTGCCGCATCAGCGGATTTGCAGGTGCGGAAAGGACCTCACACCTGCGAATTTTGCGATCCTCCTCCTTAACCGCTACTGCGACCCCCTTCTCGCTTCTGTGAGCTTGCACTTGTGGTGATCACTTCACAGGTGCGGTTACACCAGCAGCACCAAAAACTTCAGTTGTTCCTTAAATCAAACTCCAAGTCCGTTAACCACCCGAAATCAACCCGAGGCCCCCGGGACCTCAACCAAACACACCAAAAAGTCTTATAACCCAATTCAAACTTAGTCGAACCCTCAAACCACCTCAAACAACATCACAAACGCGAATCTCACCCCAATTCAAGCCTAATGAACTTTGAAACTTCCAAATTCTTCAAACGACGCCAAAACCTATCAAACCACGTCCGATTGACCTCAAATTTTGCACACAAGTCACAAATGACACGGAGAACCTACTCCAACTTCCAGAATCGGAATCCGACCCTGATACAAAAAATTCCACTTACGGTCAAACTTTCCAAATTTCCAACTTTCGTCATTTCAACCCTAATTCTACTATGGACCTCCAAATCACGATCCGGACACGCTCCTACGTACAAAATCACCTAACAGAGATAATGGAACCATCAAAATTCAAATCCGAGGCCGTTTACACATAAGTCAACATCCGGTCGACTTTTCCAACTTAAGCTTTTAATAAGGAGACTAAGTGTATCAATTCATTCTGAGTTCACTCCGGACCTGAACCAACTAACCCGATAAGTCATAAAATAAAAGTAAAGCACAAAATGAGCAGAAAAAGGAATCGGGGCTACAACTCTCGACACCATACGCCGGGTCGTTACATCCTGCCCCTCTTAAATAAACGTTCATCCTCGAACAAGTCTAGAAACATACCTGGAGTCTCAAATAGGTGTAGATATATGCTCCACATCTCTCGCTCGGTCTCCCAAGTAGCCTCCTCGACTGGCTGACTTCTCCACTGCACCTTCACTGAAGCTATATCCTTTGACCTCAACTTCCGAACCTGCCGACCTAGAATAGCCACCAAATACACATTATAAGTTAAACCATCATCCAACTAAACTGCGCTGAAATCCAAAACATAAGACGGGTCGACAACATACTTTCGGAGCATAGAAACATGAAATACTGGATGCACACTCAACAAGCTAGGTGGCAAGGAAAGCTTGTAAGCCACCTCCCCAATCCTTTGAAGTACCTCAAACAATACAATGAACCGAGAGCTCAACTTGACCTTCTTCTCAAACCACATGACACCCTTCATGGGGGAAACCTTCAACAGAACCTTCTCCCCAACCATGTAGGACACATCACGGACCTTCCTGTCGGTATAGCTCTTCTGTCTAGACTGCGCCGTGCGAAGCTGCTCCTAAATCAATTTAACCTTGTCCAATGCATCCTGAACCAAGTCTGTACCGAAAAGCCTTGCCTCATCGGGCTAAAACCAACCCACCAGAGATCTACACCACCTTACATACAAAGCCTCATACAGGGCCATCTGGATGCTCGACTGATAAATATTATTGTAAGAAAACTCCGCGAGTGGTAGAAATTGGTCCCCATGAACCCCCAAAATCAATGACACACGCACGTAGCATATCGTCCAATATTTGAATAATGCACTCGAATTACCCGTCGTCTGAGGGAAAAGTGTTGTACTTACGCCGCCTGAGTGACCATTGCACGGCTCTCCAAAACTTCAATGTAAACAGCAGGCCTCTATCTAAAATGATGGAAACCGGCACATTGTGAAGGATGACAATCTCTTGGATATAAATCTCAGCCACCGCTCTGAATAATAAGTGGTACCCACTGGAATGAAGTGCGCAGACTTGGTCAGCCGATCCACAATCACCCAAATGACATCGAACTTCCTTGAAGTCCGTGGGAGCCCAACTACGAAATTCATAGTGACCCGCTCCCACTTCCACTCTGGAATCTCTATCCTATGAAGTAAGCCTCCTGGTGTCCGATGCTCATATTTACCTGCTGACATCTAAGGCATCGAACTACAAACCTCACTATGTCCTTCTTCATCCTGCTCCACCAATAGTGCTGCCTCAAGTCCTGATACATCTTCACGGAACCCGGATGAATGGAATACCGCAAACTGTGGCTCTCCTCAAGAATCAAATCACGTAGCCCATCCACATTGGGAACAAAAATCCAATCCTGCATCCTCAATACCCCATCATCCCCAATAGTCACATCCCTGGCATCACCGTGCTGAACCCTGTCCTTAAGGACAAGCAAATGAAGATCATCATACTGACATTCTCTGATGCGATCAAATAAGGAAGATCGAGAAACCACACAAACGAGAGCCTGATTGGGCTCTGAAATATCTAATCTCATGAACTGGTTGGCCAAAGCCTGAACATCAACTGCAAGAGGTCTCTCTCCAGCGGGAAGAAAATCAAGACTGCCCATACTCACCGCCTTCCTACTCAAGGCATTGGCCACCATATTGGCCTTTTCGGGATGACATAGAATAGTGATGTCATAGTCCTTTAGCAGATTCAACCATCTCCGCTGCCTCAAATTGAGATCCTTGTGTTTGAACAAGTGTTGGAGGCTCCGATGATCTGTAAATACCTCACAAGACACACCATAGATATAGTGCCTCCAAATCTTCAACGTATGAACAATGTCAACCAACTTCAAATCATGAACATGGTAGTTATTCTCATGGGGATTCAACTGGCACGAAGCATAAGCAATCACTCTACCCTCTTGCATAAAAAAACACCCAATATCGATACGAGAAGTATCACAATACACCGTATAAGAACCCGAAGTTGATGGTATAACTAGAACTGGAGATGTGGTCAAAGTAGTCTTGAGCTTCTGAAACCTCTCCTCGCACTCATCTGACCATCTGAAAGGAGCACCCTTTTGGTTCAATTTGGTCAAGGGCAATGCAATAAATGAAAAACCTGCAATAAGTGATGGTAATAACCAGCCAAGCTAAGAAAGCTCCGAATCTCCGTAGCTGAGGACGGTCTGGGCTAACTCTGAATCGCCTCTATCTTCTTCGGATCCACCTGAATACCCTCAGTGGACACAAAATCAATGGAGAACAGCTTCGCCCCCTGAAGCTGGTCAAACAGATCATCAATACGTGATAAAGGATACTTGTTCTTTATTGTGACTTTGTTCAACTGCCTATAATCAATGCACATTCCCATAGTACCATCCTTCTTATTCACAAACAGAACTGGTGCACCCCAAGGTGACACGCTAGGGAGAATAAATCCCTTATCAAGGAGTTCTTGAAGCTGCTCCTTCAACTCCTTCAACTTAGCGGGTTCCATATGGTACGGAGGAATAGAAATGGGCTGAGTGCCCGGCACCAAGTCAATACCAAAGTCAATATCCCTATCAAGCAGCATGCCCGACCGGTCTGCAAGAAGCACATTCAGGAAATCTTGCACCACCGGAACAAAATCAATAGTAGGGTTTTCTGCACTAACATCCCTCGCAAAGGCCAAATAAGGTAGACAACCCTTCTCAACCATCCATTGAGCCTTCAAGCATGAAATCACTCTACTGGGAGCATAGTCTAGAGAACCTCGCCACTCAATCCGTGGCAACCCTAATGTCACAGTCTTAGCGTGACAATCCAGAACAACATGACATGGAGACAACCAGTCCATATCCAAGATCACATCGAAATCAACCATAATAAGTAATAAGAGATCAACTCTGGTATCCAATCCTCACTACACACGACCGGTATACCCAGTCTACAAGAATAGTATCGCCCACCAGTGTAGATGAAACTAGAGACTCACAGGGCATATCTAGATAATGGGCAAAATACAATAACACATATGAATAAGTGGAACCAGGGTCAAATAATATAGAGGCATCCTTGTGGAATATTGAGACAACACATGTGATCATCGCATCTGAAGCAATGGCATCTAGTCTGGCAAGAAAAGTATAGAATCGGGCCTGAACGCCACTTGCTCGGCCTCCCCCTCTAGGATGACCTCTAGCTGACTGGGCCCCACCTCGAGCTGGCTGAGCGGGTGGTGTAGCAACTGGTGCAGAAGATGCAGCCTGACTCCTCTACTACACTAGACCTCCCTGGCGACGAGGACACTGCCTCCACACATGCCCAAACTTCCCATACTCAAAACAACTCCCTAGTGCGGGTGATGGGGACTGAATGGAGCCCTGAGCACCAGGTAATGGTAGAAGGACCTGGCATAGAAGAGCCCTGACCTGATGGAGCGCAACACAAACTCTGAGCTGAAAGGGCACTGAGAGATGAGTGACCCTGCTGATAATTATATGAACCATGGCCAAATAATGCACAACGGAGAATTGGGCGAGCCGTATGAGCATGCATGTAAGGACGACCTATGTCGTGGTAGAACTGACCCCTAGAAGGAACACCGCTGAATCCACCCTATCCACGAGGCCACCTCCCACTAAACCCCCTTTTGGTTGCGGACCATCTCTATCTGACGAGCAATGTCGACAACCTCATCAAATGTAGCACCAGACACCCATTCGCTAGTCATAAGCAACCGCAACTGAAATGTGAGGCCATAAATGAACCTCCTGATCCTCTGTCTATCGGTGGGAATTAACCAGACTGCATGACGGGCCAACACAAAGAACCTCATCTCGTATTGCATCACAAACATATCACCGTGATGAAGCTGCTCAAACTGCCTGCGCAGCTCCTCTCTACGGGACTGAGGCACGAACTTCTCCAGGAAGAGAGCAGAGAACTCCTGCCATGTAAGGGGTGCTGCGCCGACCAGTCTATGCCTCTCATAAGCCTCCCACCAACTGAAGGCAGCCCTAGAGAACTGAAAAGTAGTGAACGAGAACCCACTGGTCTCCAGATTACCTGTTGGACGGAGAATCCTCTAACACTTATCCAAGAAACCCTGGGCATCCTCCACCTCCGTACCACTGAAAGATGGAGGCCGGAGTCTCCCAAACCTCTCCAATCTCCGCTTCTCATCATCAGATATAACAGGGACCACATGGGCCTAAGCAGCTACAACTGGCAGGGTTAGAAGTGCTCCCAGTGTCTGGATAGAAGTGCTCCTAGTGTCTGGATAGAAGTGCTCCCAATGTCTGGAGTCGCTGCATCACCTAATCTGGTGTGCCGGCGGTGGGATTTTGAGTACCTCCCCCTGCCTGAGAAGTGGTTGCTATGACCGTAACAGAGACCGCTTGAGCAAGACTGGTGCACACGGTTAGAATCTGAGCTAAGGCCTCCTGAAGGCCTGGAATCACAATGTCCACGGGTGGTTCCTGAGCTGGTCCCACAGGCTCATCCACAACTAGAACCTGCTCCTGAACTGGGGCAACTGGTGGATCTGCAGGTGCGGCCCTAGCTACTGTGCGAGCTGCACCTCTGCCCCTACCGCGACCTCGGCCTCTCGCGGCCCTGGATGATGGTACTGGTGGTTGTCCATCCTGTCTAGTAGTACGTGTCCTCACCATCTATGAGAGAATAGAATAACAAAAGTTTAGTTATCAGAATCAACAGATTCGCACGACAAGAATTCAACAATGCGAAGTTTCCAAAAGGTTCGGCAGCCTCTCGAAGATAAGTACAGACGTTTCCTTACCGATCCGTAAGACTCTACTAAACGTGCTCATGACTCGTGAGACCTATTCAACCTAGGGTCTGATACCAACTTGTCACGACCCAAATCCTAACCTGTCGTGATGGCGCCTATTGTTGGTACTAGGCAAGCCGACATTTCAAATTTACTTCCAATATTTAACAGAATAGTAAATCAAGATATTTTAAATAAGCAGAGTTTTCATAAACAGGGGTAAAACTCAAAACACAAGTGTGGGAAATAGCTCCCAATATTGGGGTGTCACTAATCCATGAGCATCTATACACAATTAGTCTAGAAATGAAACGACTATAACAGTTTGGATCCAAATACAATGAAGGAAAGGATAAAGAAGGAGAAATAATGTCTGTGAATTCCATGCAGCTACCTCGATATCTCCAACGGTCAGCTATGTCAAATATCAACACTTTGCGTGTCCAAAAACTCCTGGATCTGCACACAAAGTGCAGGGTGTAGCGTAACTACAACCAACTACGTAAGTAACAATAATAAATAAGGAACTGGAGGATAGTGACGAGCTACACAGTTATAATTCATTTTCAGTAGTCTCAACAAGAAAAGCACATGCTTTCAAATCCGGCAAATTAAGTCAAATCAGTTTATTCGTGCCAAATTCAAGTAAAAACAGATAAAAGTATCCTTCAGAAGTTTTCCAAAACAGTGATATATGGAAACTATGTGCAACAACAATGAAATCATATACAGCCTCTCAGGACAACAATCACTCTGTTCTCCCATTCACTCCAACCTTACAATCACTCATTCCTCACAACCCTCATTCCTCACAGTCACTCAGCACTTGGTGCTCGAAACTGAGCACTCGTACTCGCACTCGCACTCTCACTCCCACTCATTAGGTACCTGCGCTCACTAGGGGTGTGTCCAGACTCCCGAGGGGCTCCTTCAGCCCAAGCGCTATATCAAGTCAATCATGGCATAAATCAACGAAAGCATGATGTAGTGTGCAACCCAATCCCATAAATATCCTCACAATCAGGCCCTTGGCCTCACTTAGTCAGCAATCTCTACAGTCTCTCGGGCTCTCGTAAATCAGGAAAATCAGCCCAAATAACAATAAAATGATTTATCAACAAGAATAATAGAGAATGAGACGTGATATGCGAATAAAAACTAAGACTGAGTACAAAAACTATTTAGTAGGTAATTCAACATGTAACACGACCTCTGTGGGTCCATACAATACCAACACATAGTCTAAACATGGTCTCTAACATGATCCACAATCAAATTTCTATAACACATGAAGAGCATATAGCTAACAACAAGTTTATTCAACGTTTCAATTTTACAGAATGTACCAAGTCAATGGTGCACGCCCACACTCCCATCACACATCATGGGCGTCACCTCCAAAACAATCATAGAACACCAAAATTCGAGGTTTCATACCCTCAGGACTAGATAGAACTATTACTTACCTCAATCCGAGCAAAATTATGCTCCAATATGCCTTTGCCTCATGAATTGGTCTCCAAACGTCCCAAATTTAGCCATAAACAGTACAATACAATCAATACGGGCTAAAGGAATCAATTCCACAAGAAAAATACAAAATTATAAGCCAAAATCCGACATTGGCTCAAACCCAGCCCCCAAGCCCACGTTTCGAGATCTGACAAAAGTCACAAAACCCGAAAGGCATTCACTCACGAGTCCAACCATATAGATTTTAGCAAAATCCAACAAATCGTCACCTGAAACCACCAAATCCACTCTCCAAATACCTTGCCTCAAACACCTAAATTTCATCTTAAAACCACACAATCTAGGTGGGAAAAACAATGGGGAAACAAGATTATTGATAAAAAACGAGTACAAGAGCTTACCTCAAGAATCCCCTCGAAAATCCTCTCCAAAATCGCCTTAGTCCGAGTTCAAAATGTTGAAATGAAGCCAAAATCGCGAACCCTTGTTTTTAAACATTATGCCCAGGCCTTTCACACATGCTGCCATATTTCCGCACCTACAGAACCGCTTCTGGGGTAAATTCTCCGCTTATGCAGAAACCACTTAAGTCACTTGGGCTCGCACCTGCGCTCTAGGTCTCGCATCTACAGAGGCGCTTCTGCAGCCCATTATCGGCTTGTGCAGAAGCAGGCTACACTCCTCCAATACTTCAAACTCCACTTCTGCATCCTTTTTGCCGCATTTGCAGCCTCGCAGGTGCGAAAAGGACCTCGTACCTGTGAATTTTACCAGCCTCCTCCTTAACCTCTTTTGCGACCCCCTTCTCGCTTCCGGGAGCTCACACCTTCGATACTCACTCCGCAGGGGTCGTTACACTAGCAACAAAAAAAAACTTCAGTTGTTCCTCAAATCAAACTCCAAGTTTGTTAACCATCCGAAATAAACTCGAGGTCCTCAACCTCAACCAAACACACCAACAAGTCTTATAATCCAATACGAACTTAGTCGAAACCTCAAACCATCTCGAACAACATCAAAAACATAAATCGCACCAATTCAAGCCTAATGAACTTTGAAACTTCTAAATTCTTCAAACGACGCTGAAACCTATCAAACCATGTTCAATTGACCTCAACTTTTGCACACAAGTCACAAATGACACCACAAACCTACTCCGACTTTCGGAATCAGAATCCGACCCCGATATCAAAAAGTCCACTCCCGATCAATCTTTCCACTCCGGATCAAACTTACCAAATTCCAACTTTCGTTGTTTCAAGCCTAATTCTACTACGAACCTCCAAATCAGGATCCGGACATGCTCCTAAGTCCAGAACCACTCAACGGAGCTTACAGAACTATCAAAATTCAAATCCGTGGCCGTTTACACATAAGTCAATATTCAGTCTACTTTTCCAACTTAATCTTTCAATTAAGATATTAAGTGAATGAATTCACTCCATACCCGAACCAACTAACCTGATAAGTCATAAAAAAATAGTAAAGCACAAAGATGAGAAAAAAATAGGAATGAGGCTACAAATCTCGAAACGACCGGACGGGTCATTATAGTATTTCAACTTGAAGTGTCCCCATTATCGCCTCGTTAAAAACCTCCTTGAGAAAAACCATTTGGGACAAAAATTAAGCGAGGGAAAATAGATTACGACTTGGAGGACTCTTTTTATTAAAAGTTGAAGTACTTGAGGTGCGCGACATTCCAATTGTTTGGTAATAGTTTTCCTTCCATTGTTTCTAGTTGGAATGAACTTTTATTTGCTGTTTCCGTGATTTTGTATGGACCGTCCCAATTTGTTCTTAGTTTGCCTTCCCGCGGGTCTCTGCTTGCTTGTGTTTTGGCTTTGAGAACATAGTCCCTGACTTTGAGTGGTCTGATCTTGGCCTTTTTGTTATAGTAGCATTCTGCCTGTTGTTTTTGCGCAATCATCATTATGTAGGCCATATCTCTCCGTTCTTCGGCTTTGTCGAGCTCTTGCCTTATGCTTTCATTATTCCTCGGCCCGCTCTCATGGGAGTATATCAAACTGGGCTCTTCGACTTCGATCGGTAGTACTGCATCAGTCCCAATGCAGTCCCATAGAATAACGAGTAGGGCGTATCTCCTGTGCTCATCTTTGGTGTTGTGCGGTAGGCCCAAAGCACTTTTGGTAATAGCTCCGGCATAGTCCCTTGGCGTTCTCAAGGTTTTTCTTCATGATGTTCAGTATTGATTTATTGGAGGATTCTGCTTGCCCATTGCCCGCCGGGTGATACGGTGTGGAGAGTATTATTTTGATATGCCACTTCTCAAAAAATTTGGCAATTGTTTCCCAGTAAATTGGGGTCCATTATCAAAACTGATCTCTTTGGGGAGGCTGAAGCGGCACATAATGTTATTCCATATGAAGGCGATCACTTCTTGTTCGCATACCTGGGATAATGCTCCTGATTCTACCCATGCAGGAAGGGGGCCAACGATGTCCATTCCCCACTTGATGAAAGGCCAAGGGGAAGTGATCGAGTGGAGGTGCTCGCCCACTTGATGGATCATTGGGGCGTACTTTTGGCATTGCTCGTATTTTTTCACGAACTATGCGGCCTCTTTTTTCATAATAGGCCAGTAGTAACCTACCTATATGAGACATCTGACCAGAGCTCGATTGCTGAAATAAACCCCGCAGTCGCCTTCGTTGACTTCTTCTAGGACGCGCCGCATTTGATTCGGGCCTAAGCATTTAGCCAGAGGGCCACCATATGTCCTCTTGTATAGGTCGTTGTGAATGATGTTATACTTCGCCGCTTGCATCCGCGGCTTTTTGGCTTCCTTTTTATCATCTGGGAGTATGCCATCCTGCAAGTATGTGACAATACAGTTGTGCCAGTCCCAAATAAGATTTATAGTCCTTACCTCGATTTGATCAATCGATGAGTGGATGAAGGTGACCATGTTTCCTTCTTCAGTTATGCTTTTAGTGGCTGCTGCTAATTTGGCGAGTCTGTCTAATTCGACGTTTTGTGCTCGAGGGATCTGGTCAAGCTGGCATTAATCAAACTCGGGCAGTAGTTTGCAGTTCTCGACCTGGTATTTATCTAACCTTTTCTCTTTGATATGGAAAGTCCATGTGACTTGGTTGATGAAAAGTTGAGAGTCGCAACGTAGGATGACCCATCTCGCCCCGTACTTGAGTGATAAACTTAATCCTGCAACCACGGCCTCATACTCGGCCTCGTTATTAGTTATGTCCGGGCACCTTATGGACTGGCGAATCACTTCGCATGTTGGGACTTCAAGAACAAGTCCCAGTCCGGACCTTGACGCATTAGAATGCCGTCGGTGTAGAAAATCCATAAATCTTGTGTTTGTGGAGAAGCGTGGGCAGCTTCTTTTTCAACTTCGAGCATTATTTTGCACTAAAGTCGGCGGCGAATTCGTAAAGGTCTTGTGATTTTATCTCCGTCCACGGTTGATATGTGATATCATGCTCACTTAATTCTATGGCCCACTTGGCCAACCTGCCCGATAGCTCGGGCTTATGCAAAATGCTTCTCAAGTCTCGACAGGGCGGCGATATGGCCAGTCAGTCTCTTAACCTGTTTTTTTGCTGGATAAGTTCTCTGGTATTCCTTCTACGCCTTTGATTTGGTCGGGGTTGACCTCAATACCTCATTGTGATACTAGGAAGCCCAAGAATTTTCTTGAGGTCACACAGTGCACACTTTTTAGGATTTAACTTCAATCCGTACCGCTTGAGTATATCGAAGGCTTCTTTCAGGTGGTCGATATGATCATCTTTCCTTTTTTACTTGACCAACATATCGTCTATGTAGACTTCCATGGTCTTGCTGAGTTGGTCGTTTAACATTTTGGTCACCAACCTTTCGTATGTCGCCCTCGCATTTTTCAGTCCGAAAGGCATAACTCTGTAGCGGTACGTTCCTTGGTGAGTGATGAATGTAGTCTTCTACTGGTCCTCCTCTTCCATGAGCATTTGATTTTTTCCCGAGTAGGCATCTAAGAAGCTCATCAGTTCATGCCCGGCCGTTTTGTCAATGAGTTGACGATATGAGGTAGCGGGAAAGAATCTTTGGGCATGTTTTTTTCAAATCTGTAAAGTCTATGCACATCCGCCACTTTCCGTTCTTCTTTTTCACCATGACCACATTGGCGACCCATTAGGGGTATTTTGACTCCCTGATGGAGCCATTTTCTAGTAATTTTGTGACCTCCTCGCGGACTGCATCGTTTATTGTGAAATTGAAATTTTGCCTAACCTACCTTACTGGGGGACAAGTCGATGTTCAACTTGTATGTGGCGATCTCCTTCGGGATACCTAGCATGTCTGCATGGGAAAAAGCAAACAAGTTTGCGTTAGCAGTCAAGAATTGACGTAATTCACCTGGTTCTTGAAGCTTGCAGCCGATGTAGGCTTTTTTGCTGTGGTCGTTATAATCAAGTTAGACGGGGTCGAGGTTTTCTATGGTTGATCCCGTGGCCTCTACTATTTCGGGATCTCTGATGACGTTCTCTCTTTCATCACAGCTCGACCTCGACCCTGTTAATTGCTATGCTTCTTTTGCTTTGCCCTTCATTTGTTGGGTGGTCGTACAATCCAGGGCGATGCGGTAGCATTCTCGAGAAATATGTTGTTCTCCTCGTATGCTTAATATCCCCCATGGGTTAGAAATTTGATAACTTGGTACAAGCTGGAGAGGATGGCCCTCATGGCGTGTATCCAGGTTCGACCTATTATGGCGTTGTACGCCGTGTCCTGGTCCATGATGTGGAATGTGGTTACCAGAGTGATGTCGCTGGCCATGACGGGGAGTGTGATTTATCCGGATATTTGTTCAACTACATTGTTAAAACCTGTTAGCATGATGTAGCGCGACACTATCTTATCCTCGAGTTTCATTTGTGCAAGTACTCGAAGGTGGATAATACACGCGTAGCTTCCATCATCCACCATAATGCATCTTACATTTGTATCTAATATTCATAAAGTGATAACAAGGGCATCATATTGAGGGAAAACAAAACTGTGGAATCTGACTTATGGAATATGATACTTTCTTCGAGTTCGTCATACCGTTCATGAGTGATCGACTATTTGAGCTTATGGGTTTTGGTGAATTTTACGATGTTGATCGAGGCGTCGTCGCTGCCCCTGATGATCATTTGAATGGTGCGAGTCGATGAGGGTGGTTTGTGTGGTCCCTGGTGTTGTTCACTTCCTCGGGCGAAGTTGGTCCTCCCTCAGTCGCTCAGCAATTATTTGAGGTGTCCTTGGTGAGGCATATTCACGACCTCCTGCCTTAGAGCGATGCAATCCTCAGTTTTGTAACCTTGCTCCTGGTGGAACTCGTAGAGGGCGTTTGACTTTCTGGTGCTTGGGTCTGACCTCATATTTTGTGGCCACTTCACTTTTGGTCTGAGCTTCTTTAATGCGTAGACTATTTCTGAGGGTGACACACAAAAATTGTGAGCGGATAATAAAGGGGGCATAGCACTATCGTTCCGATGAGTTCCTGTCCTTGGCCAAGATGTGACCTCTTCATGGTGGGAGGGGTACATGATGGCGCTTCTGATATATGGCTGATGCTTTTATTGGTTGGATCATGGAGCTGCAAGATCCCTCCTGGGCTCATTTTTTCGGTCATTCCTGGACTCAGCCTATACCGAGGTCAACCGATGGGTTGGCCTATTCAGGTCGTCTTCGTCAGCATAGACCTCGGCACAGTATGAGTTGTGTATTTCATCCCAAGTGGTTGGAGGATATTTCATAAGACGACGTAATAATTTTCTTGTCGCCCTTAAGCCATTCCTGTTCAACCCGTTATGGAAAGCTACTATAGCCATGCCTTCCGATACATTTGGTAAGGTCATCCTTACTCAGTTGAATAGAGCGTGAAAGTCCCTGAATCCCTCTCCGGATGATTTTTTTATGGAAAATATATCGTTCACTCTTGCCTTCGTATTTTTGGCCCCGGCATGGGCCGTTATGAACTTGTTGGCCATCTCTTCAAAATTTTCAATGGAGTATGCGGGCAGCTGAGAATACCAAGTTAATTCTCCTCCGGTGAGGGTCTCGCCGAACATTTTCAACAAGATGGAGGATACTTGTTCTTTGGCAAGATCATTGCCCTTTATCGTAGTGACATAGTGAGTCACACAATCTTCGAGATCGGTAGTACCGTCGTATATTTTCAGAAAATGTGGCATCTTGAAGGTCTTGGGTATGGCATGTGGAGAGGCTTCATCACTGTAGGGTTGCTCAACGAACCGACCATCATCTCTTTTTGGCAAGAATTTTGGGGCACCCGTTATTTTGTCAACTCTTTCTTGGTGCTCTCTTATTTGGTCCCAAAGAATTTTGTTTTCATTTTCCATTTCTTTCATCTTCCTCAGAACGACTGTGAGGGTGTCTGTATTGGTAAAAAAGAGTTTCACAAGCCAGCTTTTGACAACTCATCCAGCCACGTGGACACAGGAAAACGCGACAGCTGGATGTGATTCTTTGAAGAGGTACGGAACAAAGATGCACGATTCAGTAAACCCTCGAGCTTATCAGCCACGGAAAACTCAACCTGATCAAAACAGGGGAGAGGCACGATCAGAATGAATCTAGACAAAGCTACGAGCAGATTCAAAGACCCACAATTGATTACTCGAATGTTATGTAACTATACCCCAATTACCGTTATCCTTTATAACGCCTCATTAATGTCATAATTAGCCATTAATGAGCAACTATAACAAGAGTTGTAAATTATAGGAATCTCCTATATAAGGGAGGGGAATACAGCTTGTAAAGGCATCTGATTCTCGAATATAATTGACTTTGCTTTTCTATATTTCTGCAATCTTGTCTGTTATTCATTTTTCTCTATTTCCTTGATTATCAGTAACCCGTGTTCATCCTAAAAATAGCTTTAGTCAAAGGGTCTAATTCTTTGGTTAAACAAATTGGTTCCGTTACCGGGAATCTGATAATCTTTGTTTGCTTTTCAAGTGATATCCTCTGAACTATGTCAAACTCCAACGACAACAACCAGCAAAGGAGTGGAACCCCAGTTCCATCGCCTTCAGGAACCCCACGTGGTTCAAGGGAACAATCCCCAGAAAGATCCAATAACAACAATGGTGATAATGATCAAACTGTGGAACAAGATCGTGTAAATCAAATGATTGCAGAGTATGTGAGACAAGCTTTGTAAGAATTTGCGAGAGGATTATCGGAAGTGTTACCTACACCGCCGACGCCACCCCCCAATAATACCATCACCATGGAAAATCTTCAACCTGGGTTGGAAAACTCAGGAAGAGGAGATACTCCTAATTAATCTCTCGAAACGAGACTAGGTATATCTAATGACTCAGAATTACAAAATTTACTGCTAACCATGCAGAAAAAGATGAAGGAGCAGAACGATCTCATCGAACAAATTCCTGGAGTTCCACCTATCATCAAAGGCATTGATGTTGATAGGTATTCTCAACAACCTTGGAAGCCAAGTGCGGCACCCTTGCCTATACCCAAGAAGTTTAAAATTCCTGACGTTCCCAAATATGATGGAACAACTGACCCATGTGACCATGTGACTGTTTTCACTACTGGGGTAAAAGGCAATGACTTAACAAAACAAGATATTGAATCAGTCCTTGTCAAAAAATTTGGAGAAACACTTACCAAAGGGGCCCTAACCTGGTATTCTCTTCTCCCTGAAAATTCTATTGACTCTTTTGCTGAGCTTGCAGATTCGTTTATAAAAGCACACTCTGGTGCACAACAAGTTGAGAAGAGAATGGAAGACATATTCAAAATAAAACAAGGAGACACGGAACTACTCCATGGTTTGTAGATAGGTTTCAACGAGAAAGAATACAGTTACCCAGGGTGCCTGATAATTGGGCAGCCATGGCATTTTCAAGCAACCTAAACGATAAAAGCTCAGAAGCCACGAGACAACTTAAGGAAAGTCTAAGATAATTCCCCGCTACAACTTGGAACGATGTATATAACAAGTATAGTACTAAACTCAGAATAGAAGAAGATATCATTGATCGTTCGAGAGATGAAGATCATTCCAGATCCAGACGTCCTAAATCAGATAAAAGATCAGGAAAAACAGGTACGATCCTTACTTAGGACCCTCGGGATGCGATATTCGCCCCAGGTTAGAAAACACTAGGTCGGACTATAGACCACAAGGAAGAGACATAGTCTCATCCTCGTCTAGATCCAGAAAAGATCGAGATGAACGACCTAGAGGTA
>ML345060.1:4920-27045 GCA_005239505.1 Nicotiana paniculata | reverse complement strand
GATGCTCTGGTAATATCTTTACTTATTCATGACACTAACGTAAAAAGAGTGTTGATTGATCCAGGCAGTTTAGTTAATATAATTTTGCTAAGAGTCGTGGAAGAAATGCTACTGGGGAATCAAGTAATCCCAAGGGCACGAGCCATATCAGGGTTTGATAACTCTACGGTCATAACAAAAGGAGAAATTGAGCTTAACACTTATGCTGAGGGGGTGATCAAAAGTACCAGGTTCTAATTCATCGATACTGACATGGCTTATAACGTGATCGTGGGAAGGCCATGGATCCACGACATGAAAGCGATACCCTCCACGTTGCATCAGGAAATTAAGTTCCCCTCTAAATGGGGGATTCAACAATCAAAGGCGATCAGCAGACCGCAAGAAATATAAACTCTGTGGTACACTACAACAAGAAAATAGAGGTGTAATGATTACGAGATAAGGGAATCTCCCAACCAGTTAACGCCGCCCAAACATGCATGGAAGAACTTACTACCCAAATAGGTACATAAGGTATTATTGCTGAAACAGGTATGAAAGAAAATACTTACAAGAAGGAGAATCAGGTTACCACGGAAGGTGTACTATACCACATGGATGCAGATTCCAGACAGGACGTCATTCATGAACCGGAGGAAGATGAGCACATCAAAACAACTACGGAGGAGCTCAAAGCTGTTCCATTATTTGAACAAAATCCTGAGCAGAAAGTGTATATAGGCACGAGGCTGGGCCCCGCTAGAAGAGGTAAGTTAATTGATTATTTAAAGGCTAACGCAGACTTCTTTGCGTGGTCCCACTCAGATATGACAGGCATCCCACCAGAAGTGATGACTCATAAACTAAATGAAGATCTATCCTTCGTACCTGTTAAGCAGAAGAAAAGAAAGCAAGGACCATTCAAGAACCAAGTGATCGACGAAGAGGTACAGAAACTCTTGAAGATTGGTTCGATACGAGAGGTAACATACCCTAACTGAATAGCAAACACCGTGGTAGTACCTAAAAAGAATGGTAAGTGGAGAGTATGCGTAGATTATACTGACTTAAATAAAGCATGCCCCAAAGATTCATTCCCATTGCCACATATAGATTAAATGATTGATGCCACAACAGGTCATGAATTATTGAGCTGCTTAGATGCATATTCTGGTTATAATCAGATTAAAATGAATCCCTCAGATGAGGAAAAAACTTCCTTCATTACAAACAGGGGGACTTACTATTATAAAGTTATGACTTTTGGCCTGAAAAACGCTGGAGCCACCTATCAAAGGTTAGTGACTAAAATGTTCCATGAACATCTTGGAAAGACGATTGAAGTCTATATTGATGATATGTTGGTAAAATCAACACAAGCACAAGACCATTTCCAGCATCTCTCTACTGCTTTTAATATTTTAAGCAGGTATAATATGAAGCTAAATCCAGAGAAGTGCGCTTTTGGAGTGCAATCAGGTAAATTTTTGGGTTTCCTTGTATCGAATAGAGGAATAGAGGTAAATCCCGCTCAAATTAAATCTATAGAGGAAATACCTGATATTTTAACAAATAAAAAGGAAGTTCAAAGACTAACAGGGAGAATAGCAGCTTTGGGAAGGTTTATTTCTAAGTCTTCCGAAAAAAGTTTTAAATTCTTCTCAGTTCTCAAAAAGCAGAATCAGTTCGAATGGAATGAAGAATGTCAGCAAGCCCTCAAGAATCTGAAGATTTATCTATCGAAACCACCACTGATTTCAAAGACAAAAGAAGGGGAGAGATTGTACATCTACCTAGTTGTCTCAGAAATTGCTGTAAGTGCAGTACTGGTAAGAGAAGAAAAAGGTAAACAATCACCTATCTATTATGTAAGTAAACTTTGCTAGATGCTGAGACTAGATATCCAAATCTAGAAAAGTTAGCCTTAGCCTTAATAATGACATCTAGAAAATTACGACCATATTTTAAATGCCACCCAATCACCGTTGTGACCTCATAAGATTAGCCAAGTGGGCCATATAATTAAGCGAGCATGAAATAATCTATCAGCCTATGACTGCAATTAAGTCTCAAATACTAGCTAATTTTGTTGTTGACTTTAGTAATAGCATTGTACCTGAAGTAGAAAGAGAGTTACAACTCTTTAACGGTGCTAATCCAGGCCTGTGGACCTTGTTCACCGATGGTTCTTCAAATATAAAAGGTGTCGGCTAAGGCATAGTCTTAATATCACCCACGGGTGAAAAGACACAACAAGCTATCAAGTGTTATACTATAACTAACAATGAAGCAAAGTACGAAGTTGTTATTACAGGGCTTGAACTCGCTTGGGAGCTCTCAATCAAGCAAATTGTTATCAACAACGACTCCCAACTGGTAGTAAATCAGATACAGGGGACTTACATTGCTCGAGAGACTAGATTGCAACAGTATCTTGAAAAAGCACGAGAGCTCGTGGGACAATTCAAAACATGGAAGGTAATGCAAATACCTAGAGAGGAAAATGCAGAAGCAGATGCATTAGCTAACCTCACAGCAGTCACGGAAGTAACGAACAAAGACAATGCAATTGTCGTCCAACTATTTCATTCAATAATAGACCAGGACATGAATGAGGTAACTTTTAACAACCTAACCTGGGACTGGAGAAACAAAATTCTTAATTTTTTACAGAATGGTACCGTACCTGAAGACAGGAAAGCAGCTCAAGCACTTCGCCGCAAAGTTGCACGGTACTGCCTTAATCGCAACTCGCTTTATCGTAATATGTTCGGAGGACCCCTAACTAAATGCCTCGGACCTAACCAAATGGAATTTGTGATGAAAAAAGTCCATGAAGGACACTGTGGAAATACTCAGGGGCGAGATCCTTAGTGAA
The DNA here is from genome assembly GCA_005239505.1 of Nicotiana paniculata. NCBI lineage: Eukaryota > Viridiplantae > Streptophyta > Magnoliopsida > Solanales > Solanaceae > Nicotiana > Nicotiana paniculata. The sequence goes on along the minus strand of ML345060.1, from coordinate 24,185 downwards.
AACCCTAATCAGAGCTGGATACTATTGGCCTAAGATGGAAGAAGAAGCCGAGAACTTCGTATCCAAATGTGATAGGTGCCAAAGGTTTGCCAATAACATGCATCGACTAGCAAAATTATTGCATCCAATAATATCCCCATGGCCTTTCATGAAATGGGGTATGGACATAGTGGGACCTCTTCCTACAAATAAAGGACAGGTACGGTTTTTACTCGTGCTAACCGACTATTTTACAAAATGGGTAGAGGCATAAGCGTTCAAACAAGTGCGAGAAAAGGAAGTTAAAAGCTTATTATGGCGAAACATAATATGCCGCTTTGGAATACCAAACGAAATCGTGTGCGATAATGGCCCACAATTCATAGGGTCACAAATCACAGAATTCTTCGAAAATTGGCAAATCAAGCAGATCACTTCAACGCCGTACCACCCCGTGGCTAATGGTCAATCTGAGTCAATGAATAAGGTCATCATCAACAATCTAACGAAGCAGCTGGATAAAGCAAAAGGAAACTGGCCTGATGAGTTACCAGCGGTACTATAAGCATACAAAACAACTTCAAAAATACTGACGGGAGAAACTATGTTCGCACTTATTTATGGCTCAGAAGCCTTAATACCTGTGGAGATCGGCAAAACAACCATAAGGTTCTCAACAACCATGGAGGGAGAAAATAACGACGAATTGAGGACCAACTTGGACCTGCTCGAACCACAGAGAGAAGCCGCATTGATACGGATGACAGCTCAAAAATGAATCATAGAGCGTTATTACAAACCGTAAAGCTCATCTCAGGTACTTCAATATTGGGGAATTCGTCCTCAAAAAAGTCTTTCAATCAACGAAAGAAGCAGGTGTAGGTAAGCTAAATCCAAACTGGGAATGACCTTACAAAATCCGAGGCATAGCTGGGAAAGGCGCCTATGTTGGAAGGTTAGAGTGACGTAGGATCACCTCCGAATATGTGCATGGAAGGTTACAACAATTTTTGGCGGTGTTGGAACAAGGCTAGGCACGTTCGAGGACGAACGTATGTTTAAGTGGGGGAGAATGTAACGACCCGGCCGGTCGTCACGTAGAACTTGCATTAAAAATTACTGTTATTGACTTGTCATAGGTTGGTTATACTGTTCTTGATGTGTTAGATTTGGTAGGCTCGTAATCGGAATGGTTGTGGTAAGAATTTAACCATTTAGTCTTAAAAATAGCCTTAAATTAGGAAAAGCCAACTGAGGGTTGACTTATTGAGAAACAACTTGGGAATGCGGATTTTTTAGCTCGGATAGCTTCGTTAGGTGATTTGGGACTTAAGAGTGTGCTCGGAATATTTATGTGATGTCCGGTGTAGAATTAGGCTTGAATTTGCGAAATATAGTTTTTGGTGAATTCCGGTCGGCAGTGGAAAATAGGCTATCAGATTCGGAATGGAATTCCAGAAGTTGGAACAGGTTTTTAATTGTCATTTTGGATGTGTCTGCAAAATTTCAGGTCAATCACAGTTGTTTTGGATAATTTCAGCATCATTGGTGGATTTTAGAAATTTCAAAGTTCTTAGGCTTGAATCCGATGTAAATTTGGTTTTTTGATGTTAGTTTTGGTGTTTTGAGAGTGCAACTAAGTTTGAATGATGTTATGGGATATGATGGTAGGCTTAGTTGGGGTCCCGAGGGGCTCGAGATTGATTTCTGTTGGTTAACGGGCATTTTTGGACTTAGAGAATTGCTGGTTTTCTTGTTTTTGTGCAGCAAGGATCTGTGAATCACGATCGCATGGAAAGAGTTGTGATTGCATAGAAAAATTGTGCATCGCGATCGCGTGAATCGGGTTACGATCACGTAGGTTTGGAAGAAGGTGAAGTGCGATCGCGTGGGCTAGGTCGCGATCGCGTAGGGTCATGACAGGCGCGTGGGGGGTGAGGTCAATTGGTCTTCGCGATCGCGTGCATCTGGTTGCGATCGCGTGAGGTTGAGCTGCTGTGAACCGCGATCCTGTGGCTTTTGCCGCGATCGGAGTAAAGAAATCACTGGGCAATATATAATTAAACCCTCCACAACTTAAACCCTTTTTACACCATTTTTGTACGGACAGAGAGCTTTGGGGGCGACTTTTGAAGAGGAAAATCATTGTTCTTCATAGAGGTAAGTGTTTTGGACCTTAAAACTCATTTATGGATGATTATAAAACATAATATCAATGTTAAATTCACGAAAATCAAGTAGAAAAATGTGGGTTCAGGGCTTGAGATTATGAGAATTTTATGGATTAATTTGAGGGGTCAAACGAACTCCGAATTTTGGTGTTCTTTATATGTACGGACTCGTGAGATGATGAAGAACAGTTTTGTATAAAAATTTCTGAGTTTCGGGACGTGGTCCCGGGGGTCGGGTTTTGACCAAATTCGGGTTTTGGACTAAATTTGATATTTTCGATTAAAATTTATTCCTTAAGCATAAAGATGATAAAAATCTGAACTTTGTAGATTTGGAGCACTCAGAGGCCGGATTTAGAGGCAAAGGCACTGTGGAATAGTATTTTAGTCGGTTTTAAAGTAAGTAACGTTTCCAAACTTGGTTCTAACGGTTCGAAACCCCGAGCTAAATGATTTATGACTACTGTTGAGGTGACGCACATGCCAAGTGACGGACGTGCAGGCGTGCACCGAGTAATTGTAGCCTGGCTGATCCCACGACACCGCTTAGTGATTATTCCCTGATGATATATGTGCTTCTGTTAATGTGGTAATTGTGAACCTGTTAGAAATCATGCTAAGTATAAATGCTAGGCTTCACGCTGAAAATGCTGAGACCCGAGTGGTCGTATATTACTGTCTCATTTTGTGACTATTTGATGTCATATACTCAGTCCTGTTATAACATATCATTTCATATCTCAGTCTCAGTATTGTTAATTACATGCACACTTATCATTATTTCGGGCTGATGGAGGCAATTGTGATCCATGTGAGTGAGATTGAAGAGTAATGACTGAGTGAGGCCGAGAGCCTGTTATTGAGACAGTTATGAGAAGGGACTGCACACTGCAGGGATATTTAAATCATGCCTTCATTGGCTTGATATGGAGCTTGGGCCACTAGGGCCCCTTNCATAGATATTTAAATCATGCCTTCATTGGCTTGATATGGCGCTTGGGCCACTAGGGCCCCTCCAGAGTCTTTACACCTCCAGTGAGATCATTGATATGAGGGATGGATCTTCCCTGGACATGGATCTTGTCCGAAGTGGATGTAATGTGAGGGATGGATCTTCCCTAGACATGGATCTTGTCCGAAGTGGATGTTATGTGAGGGATGGATCTTCCCTGGACATGGATCTTGTCCGAAGTGGATGTCATGTTAGGGATGGATCGTCCCTGGCATGGATCTTGTCCGAGTGTTGTATTCCGGAGATGGACTTTCTCCGTGGGGCTGGATTGGCCTTTTTCCTCACTACGGAGTGACCACGGTCACCAGTGTTTATGAATATTCCGGGATGGAACTTCTCTGGGCCTGAGATACATATATAGTACTGAGTGGACTTCTGTGGGAGAGCTGTGAGCACTATGTGCATATCCATACTGGTTTCATACATATATTTTTATGATAGCATGTAGAGTATACTGACATACTTGGCATATTTACTCATCCTGATAAAACTGTTAGCATGTCTAAATTCTGTATATTATTTATTGCAAAATTTTGAGGTTTTGTCCGTCACTACTTCTCAACCCATAGTTTGGGTTCGTTACTTCTGAGTTGGTGCACTCACGTTACCCCCTGCACTTTGTGTAGAAATCCAGGTACACCGGGCCCCGGTAGTGGATATTGAGCAGCAGTCAGCGTATTCATTGGAGTTGTCAAGGTAGCAGCTGGCGATCGCGACCTCGTCTTCTCTTCCTTATTCCCACCTATTGCACTTATTTTGAGACTATGTTGGCTATTTCTTAATTCTTTATTTTTTTATATATATAACAGCTCATGACTGAGTGACACCGGATCCGGGGTTGGAGGTTTAAATTTAGTTTTTCACACATTATTTTAAACTTCAGATTCTTAGTATTATTAAAATTCGTTTAAAAATCGCATTTATTACTGAAAATTGAATTTAGCTTAGTTAAAAAGGGATGCTTGCCTGATTTCACGACATGCGCCATCATGACTCCGAAATTGGGTCGTGACAACTTTAGAGAAAGCATAAGATGAAAAGAAATTAAATAAAGATTTCTAAACATAATGGAACTAAAAATTATAACCGGTTCGAGGATCCACGGGGAAAAAAATTCCCTTTTTAAATTGGAAGATTACAAAGGATCATTTTGTTGTATTTTAAGTAATTTCAATAAGGAAAGAATATATAAGTAGAATATTACTCGATTTAAATTTATAAATTTTAGTAAATCCTACATAATTCAAACAAGGAAATATTAATAACTAATATTTTAGTCAATTTCAAAGTCCTAAATATTAGAAAAATAATTAAATTATAAATTTGTCCAATATAAAATCAAAATTTAAAGGATAAAAAAGGCGAACGACATTTCGCTAAGGGCATTCGTGCTTTTAATATAGTATAAATCATGCAAAATCAAAGATTTCTTTGCGGTCTTTTTTTCTTCTTCACCTTTTTGTTTTTTGAACAAGTATAAGCGTTGGTCCTAGAAACTTCTAATTTTCTTTGAACAATTAGAGGTTGATTACTTTTTGTTCAACAAACCTCTTGCCAATGTTGTTGTTGGGTTTAAGCTTGGTTAGCTTAAAATAAAGAGTGAACGGAAAATGGAGGGTTATTTGAATTTTCTTCTTTGTCAAAGGAACATTGTCTCATATTGGAGGAAGAAAAGACTTTTGATGGTTATATATACAATTGCTCTTCTTCTAGATCTTAAAGAGTTAAGAAGAAGGCAAGTCTCGCGCCGTCGTCGCTCGCTCGCTCGGCTTCGTTTTCGGATTTTTCCTTACGAATTTTATGATCTTCAAGACTTGTTCTTCTTCTGCACAAATCTATTCCAGAGTGATTTACTACCATTGAGTGGTTCGCTGACACGCGTGATTTTTGGTACCAATACACCGGTGAGTTAAATTGTTCTACCTTGGGAGAATAGTATTCAGCACCTCGGGTACTTGAGGGAAATAATTTCCTTAAGGACACAATGTGCATTCAGTGGGCTCGATTAATTTTGAAATTATTTTTTCAGATATTATTTCGACATTCTGTTGCTGCTAACTTTCTGTTTCTATTTTCTGTTTCAGAAAGTTTTCTGTTTCGTAATTAAATAAAGTAATACTGTCACGACCCAAAATCTACTAAGGTCGTGATGGCGCCGGACACCACTGTCAGGCAAGCCAATAATTAATTAGTTGAAATGATTTCCTGTTTTAACACCTTTTTTTTAATCGTTACCTTTCACTTAGAAGTTATAATAGCGAATAAAAATTTATCAAAAAAATACGACAGATAAACCATTTCATTTATTAAATTAAATCCCCAAACACATCCCAGAACCCGGTGTCACAAGTGCATGAACAAATTCTAAGAATTTTACAATTTCTACAAAGCTTGTCCGAAATACATTGGATAAGGAAATTAAAATAAAATAATACAATACGAGGGAGACTCTGTCAGCTGCGGATCGTCTCCGGATAATGCAGCTCGCCTAAGTCTCCAACCAGCCACATCGCTATGAAGGTACCTATGCAATAAAAATGCACAGCAAGTGTAGCATGAGTACGAAAACAACGTGTACTCAGTAAGTCGCCCGCCTAACCTCAGAGAGGTAGTGAGTAGAGGTCGACTTGACACTCACTAAGGTCCAACAATATAATTTAACAGAATATGATGAAAACAATAGGCATGTCAAGGTAGTAAAGCAGCAAATATATAAGGCACTGAAATCCAAGTAAATATTGGAAGTAAATAAACAATTACTACTTCATCTTCCCCCAAATATCTGTCAAATCAATATCCATGAATTCAGTAACAATTTATCATGCGCATACGGGATAAGGACAACCGTCCTGAGCCATAAAAATAATCATGTTTGTGCACTTCCGAGGGTCGAGCGGCCCGAACCATAAGTGCATCTTTGCCATAAAATAATCATATATATGCAATGTCGAGGGTCGAACGACCGGAACCATAAGTGCATGTTTCAATCCGTCGTGGCGTACGGCCCGCTCCCATGAGAGTGGGGGAAGTAACACTCCGCTCGTAGAATGTAAATTGCGAAGCGGTCACATGCAGTCATGCACAATCAACAGTCCACCCCGACTATGCCGAGAAAATAAATACTCAAGTAAATGACAAATTTCTCTTTTAAAAATCACAAAATAGTATTTAAATCCTTTCTCGAAATTCATTTGCCAAGTTTTATAATATTCAATAATATAACCTTATCCGGAATGTAATTATCCACGGAGGAGTCAATTCTCTTTTAAATGATTAAGAAGGTACACTCTAGCCTTAGTAGGAAATATGTTACAAATTCAATAGCATTATCAGTCTAATATCATTGGCAGGATCATATGTACAACACGTAATGCATGCTAGTGGGTCCTAAACTACCCGGACATAAGCATAATAGTAGCTATGCACGGACCCTCATCACTTCGTGTGTACGTAGCCCCACAATTAATAGCATGTATTTATTTAGTTCACCTAGGGGACAATCCCCCCTCACAAAGTTAGAAAAGAGACTTACCTCGCTCCGAAATTCCCTAACCGACTTCCAATCCCTCCCGACGACTCCAATGGATGCACAAATCCCCAAAACTATCCAAATAACAACAAACTAATGAAAATATGCTCTAATATTTGCAACAATTCAAATTATATAATTTTCCAACTCCGCTCAGTGAATTGACCAAAATTCCCTCGGGCCCACGTGCCCGGAATCCGAAATTTCTCGAAGATATATTGTACCCATAGCTTTACTAGTTCAAATATACAATTTACTCTAAATTCCATACTGAAATTCGTGGTAGAAATCCAAAATACAATTTCTAGATTTTTCCTCTAAAATCCCTATTTTTTCTACTAATTTCCATGTCTAATCCATGCATATAACTTGTATTTAACTTAAAAACATGAAGAAATTACTTACCTTGACATTGATGATGAAATTCCCCTCTTGAAGCTCTCCTAAAATCGCCTAATCCATGAGAAAAATGAGAAAATGAACCAAGATCCTTGTTTTAAAACATTCTGCCCAGGCCGGTTTTCACACCTGCGATCCAATCCTCGCACCTACGCTTCCGCAGGTACGCCCAAGAGCCCGTACCTGCGGCTTCCTTCTTCTCCAGTCGGATCCGCACCTGCGACCCATTTCCCGCATCTGCGCCTTCGGAGGTACGGAAATTCCATCGCACCTGCAATCCCAGCCAAGCCAGCCCACTCTCGCACCTGCGGCTACGCACCTGCAGCCAAATCCTCGTAGGTGCGGTCACACCAGACACCAGCAGCTCCAGCTCATCTTCCAACTTCAAATTTGATCTGTTAACCACCCCGGAATCCACCGGAGGCCCCCGGGACCCCATCCAATTATGCTAACCTATTCCAAAACATAGTGCGGACTTGCTCGAGGCCTCAAATCACATCAACGACGCAGAAACGACGAATCGCACCTAATTCAATCTTTATGAACTTAGAAATTTCTAACTTCTATATTCGATGCCGAAACCCGTCAAATCACCTCTGATTGACCTTATATTTTGCGCACAAGTCATATTCGACATAACGGGCCTGCTCCAACTTCCGGAATCGCATTTTGACCCCGATATCAAAATTTTCACTTTCGGTTGTATTTCTCAAAAACCTTCAAATTTCTATCTTTAGCCAAATGACTTCAAAATGATCTACGGACATCCGAATTACCCTTCCGATCGCACTCCCAACTCCAGAATCACCATACGAAGCTATTCTTAGGCTCGGAATCCCAACGGACATCAATAACTCTAAATGCTTCCCAACCCAAATTTATGAAATCCTTCTAAAATACTAACTTCCACAATATACGCCGAAACGCTACCGGGTTATCCAAACCCGATTCGGATATACGCTCAAGTCTGAAATAATCATACAAACCTGCAGGAACCTTAAAATCCTGATTCGGAGGTCGTTTACTCATAATTCCAATCTTAGTTGATTTCTCCAACTTAAGGCTTCTGAAATGAGAATTTTCTTTCTGAATTGACTCCGAACTTTCCAAAATTCAACTCCGACCATGCATACGAGTCATAATACCTGAAATAGAGCTGCTCATGACTTCAAACTGTTGAACGCCGCGTTAGAGCTCAAAATAACCGGTCGGGTCGTTACAAATACAAATTGAGTAACAGTTGTTGCTGATACAGTAGTTCTAGTGTTGCTACCACTGTTGTTGATGATGATGTTGCTAAGAAGAAATTTGAAAAGGATAGAAAAACTGTTTGAGGACATCTGCTTAACCATATGACTAACCTTCTCTTTGATTTGTTTATAAATTATATTTCTGCTAAAGTCATGTAGGACAGTTTAGAGAATAAATATGGTGCAGATGATGCATAAATAATGAAGTATATGGTTAGAAAGTAGATCAAGTTTCAGATGGTTGATGATAAGCCGATCATAGAGCAGGTTCATGAGTATGAGAACTTGACTGATGATGTTTTGAACGAAGGCATTATGATGCGTGAGATGTTGCAGGCTAATGTTCTGCTTGAAAAGTTTCCACCTTCCTGAAGTGATTACAGAAATGACTGAAACACAAGAAGAAGAAAAAACTTAACTCTTCAAGAACTGATCATTCACATGAGGACCGAGGAAGAAAATCATCTCAAACATGAGGAGTCTGAACGACTTAAGGATGAGATAAAATCTCTCTCTCTAAATTCTTCTAAAGCTAACCTTGTGGAATCTTCTAGTACTTTTGTGAAAAACATGTTTAAAGGAAAACAGAATAAAGCACATAAGAAAGAATATGTGAAGAAGCAAAATTACTTCAATAAGCTGGAGGGCCATATTCAAAAGTCGAAAGGACCTTGCTATGTCCGCGGCAAAATTGGTCACAAGGTTTTCCGGTGCAACCAGAGACAAGGGAAAAGATCAAAGCAGGGTAAAAAAGCTCCAGTCCAAGCCAACCTTACTCAGAGTGGTGATGCCATTACTGCTCTAGTTGTTTAGGCAAACATGGTGGCTAACAAGTCTAATTAGATACTGGACACAGGCGCTTCAAGGAACCTTCGTCCACAAGGAGTTATTTCACGACTCTGAGGAATCTGCTGATGGCGAGTGTGTCAACATGGGTAACTCCACTACAACTGGAGCTATGGGTAAAGGAAAATTTCTCCTTAAGTTAACTTCTAGAAAAACCTTAGCCTTGAATAATGTTTTATATGTATCCTCAATTTGTAGAAACTTAGTTTCTAGTGCGCTTCTCAATAAAGCAGTTCTTAAACTTATTTTTGAATATGATAAAGTTATTATTCTCCTGTGGGAGACTTTGTTCGGAATGGTTACCTTAGTGGGGGTTTATTTGTACTGAATATTGCTTAAGAGATTGCTAATAATGCGAGTACTTTCAATTCTACTTATATTGTTGAGTCTATTGCTTTGTGGCATGGTAGACTAGGTCATGTTAATATTGCTTCTATTGAAAGACTTAGAAAAGTGGAATTAATTCTTACAGTTAATGTTGATAATTTTTCTAAGCGTCATGTTTCTGTAGAAGAAAAACATACCAAAAATCCTTTTAGGAATGTAACTAGTAGAAATATGGAATTTCTTGAACTAATGCATTCAGACTTTGTAGATGACTTTTCTAGATACACTAAAGTATATCTTCTTAAGTCAAAAGATGAGGCTGAAAGTATATTTTTGAAACACAAGGCAAAAATAGAAAATCAATTAGACAGAAAAATCAAGAGACTTAGGTCTGACAGGGATGGTGAATATATTACTAATATTCTAGAAGCCTTTTGTGAGAAAAATGCTATTATACATGAGGTTAGTGTTCCCTATACTCCCTAAAAAAGTATCTCAAAAGATTTGTTGATACATGTTGGGGGAGTAAGCAAACTAATGTGTCTGAGGACGCATTAAGGCTACGGTTTTTCCCATCCTCACTTAGGGGAAAAGCATTGGATTGGCTTGAGCGTCTCCCAAACCATTATATATCCACTTGGGACGAGCTTGCAGATAAATTTATTAAAAAAATTTCTCCCCAAGCCACATGGCAGCCCTGCGAGATGAGATTTTGGCATTCAAACAAGAGCCAAACGAGCCCCTACATGAAAAATGGGAACGCTATAGAACCATGGTCAAGGATTGTCCTAACAATGACACGACCGAGGCTATGATACAACAAACATTCTACCGGGGAATCAACACGGTAAATCAATGTGTGGTAAACCAATTGGCCGGTGGTAATTTTATGAAGTTGACATACCCGGAGGCATGTGAGATTCTTGATGAAATGGCCGACACATCTTCGGCTTGGCAAAGTAGAGTAAATGTGCCTCAAGGGGAAACCGATGTGAATAGTCTCCACAAGGAACTCCAAGAACAAGGGAAAGCAATTGCCGAGATTACAACAACCATGAACCAACTTGCTAAAGCCCAACTCCAACATTTTCAAGGCCTAAGCAAGTAAATGCTATGGAAGGAGTTCATATGCAAGGAAACCGAAGGAGGCCTCGGGGGAATGTTAGGCAAAACTATAGTGATCAAGGTGATCAAGGGCCAAGTGGTCATGAACAAGATAAAAGTTACAATGACCAAGATGAGGATGTTATGTATGAAAACGNTTTTCAAAGGCCCCTGATGTACCAACAACCAAGCAACCCTCCTCCATATCAATCTCATGGGCAAAGTTCTTCAAGCTCGGAAATGGGTCGGATAGAAAACATGTTCAAACATATGATGGAGAGGAATGCAGAATCCGATGCCTAAATATCCTCTCACACTACTTCCATCCGAAATCTTGAAGTACAAATGGGCCAGAATTCACAGGCCTTAAACACACACCCGAAGGGTCCACTACCAAGTGATACGGTAGTGAACCCCAAGGGTGGGAACAACAACAACACCAGTCATGCTATGGCAGTAACCAATCAGAGTGGAAAAGGTGTGGAGGCAAGTACTTCGGGGCAAAAGAAGGTTGTTGATGATGATGAAGTTGTACCCCAAGATGAGCTACCATCTGATGTGGAGCAAGCATTGGATGAGCCAAGTGAAGGTGAGGTAAGAATTAACATTCATGACAATGGGGAGGATTTGGATAGAAATGGGAACCCGTCTAGGGAACACATAATTAACATGCCGGAGCCGGTGGCCCCAAAGGCACCATTGCCTAGGCCACCTCCCCCCTATCCTCAGAGATTGGCAAAACAGAAGCAAGAAACCCAGTTTAAAAGGTTCTTTGATATGATGAAGAGTCTTACCATAAATGTTCCTTTGGTTGAGACCTTGTAGAAAATGTCAGGCTACGCTAAGTTCATGAAGGACTTGGTGACAAAAAAACGATCCATGGAATGTGAGACCATTAAGATGACTCACCAAGTGAGTGTTATTGTTCACTCCATGTCACCAAAACTTGAAGATCCGGGTGCCTTCAATATTCCTTGCACAATTGGGAGTGCAGACTTTGCAAAATCCCTATGTGATCTTGGGGAAAGCACAAATTTGATGCCATATTCTGTGTTCAAGACCTTGGGGATCGGACAACCTAGGGTGACCTCTATGCTTTTGCAAATGGCGGACCGATCAATGAAGAGGCCCCTAGGTATTATTGATGAAGTCTTAGTGAGGGTGGACAAGTTCATATTGCCAGCAGATTTTGTTATCCTCGACTGTGAGGTTGATTTTGAGGTCCCTATTATCTTGGGGAGGCCTTTCCTTGCCACCGGGAAGGCCTTGGTCGATGTTGAAGCTGGGGAACTTACATTTAGAGTAGGTGATGAAAAGGTGGTTTTCCACGTGTGCAAATCTATGAAGCAGCCCAACAACACCGAAGTTTGCTATTTTATGGACCTCGTGTCCGAGGTTATTATTGATGATGCCAGTGTTATGATCCATGTTGATGATCCTGTGGAGTTGGCCTTGTTGAATCATGAGGACTCAGTGGTGTATGGTGTGCTTGAGAGCACCCATGCCCTTCAAGGCATGGGGTCTTATTCCTATGCTCCCAGAAAATTGTCATTGGACTCGGAGAACAGGAAGAACCCACCAACAAAGCCATCCATTGACGAACCTCTAAATCTGGAGTTGAAGCCACTTCCTTCCCACCTCAGATATGAATACCTTGGTCCCTCTTGTACTTTACCAGTTATTCTTTCCTCTTGCCTAACCCAATTACAGGTTGACTCAACTTTAAAAGTGCTAAGGAGGAGGAAGAAAGCAATCGGTTGGACCTTGGCTAATATTTGGGGTATTAGACTCGCCTTTTGCATGCACAAGATTATATTGGAGGATGGAGCCAAACCCTCTGTTGAACATCAAAGAAGACTCAATGAAGCTATGCAAGATGTGGTGAAAAAGGAGATCATAAAATGGCTTGATGCGGGTGTGGTCTATCCAATTTCAAATAGTGCTTGGACTTCTCCGGTCCAATGCGTTCCGAAAAAGGGTGGAATGACAGTGATAAAAAATGATAAGAATGAGCTCATTCCTACAAGAACGGTTACCGGATGGCGGATGCGCATGGACTACCGCAAGCTCAACATGGTGACCCGCAAAGACCATTTTCCTTTACCATTCTTGGAACAAATGTTGGATAGGCTTACAGGTCGAGCCTATTATTGCGTCCTTGACGGGTATTCTGGATATAATAAAATTTTGGTAGCCCCGGAGGATCAAGATAATACCACCTTCACTTGCCCATATGGCACTTTTCCCTTTGCTCGAATGCCATTCTGACTTTGTAATTCCCCAGCTACTTTCCAAAGATGTATGATGACAATATTCACCGACATGGTGGAGGATTTTCTAGAAGTATTTATGGATGACTTTAGTGTCATCGGGGATTCTTTCGACGAATGCTTGAGTCATCTTGATAGAGTCCTTGATCGATGTGAAGAAACAAATTTGGTCTTGAATTGGGAAAAATACCACTTTATGGTGGAGGAAGGAATTGTTTTGGGCCATAAGATTTCAAAGAATGGCATTGAGGTTGATAAGGAAAAGATCAAGGTTATTTCAAAATTTCCACCACCTATTTCAGTGAGAGGGGTCCGGAGCTTTCTTGGCCATGTCGGTTTTTACCGGCGGTTTATCAAAGATTTCTCTAAGGTGGTGAATCCAATATGCAAGATGTTAGAGAAGGATGCCAAATTCAATTTTGATGAGCAGTGTATGCAAGCTTTTGAAATCTTAAAACACAAGCTCACTACCACTCCCATCATCACGGTACCGGATTGGAGTGCTCCATTTGAGCTTATGTGTGATGCAAGCGATGTTGTTGTGGGTGTTGTGCTTGGGAAAAGGGTGAACAAAGTGTTTCATCCAATCTACTATGCCGTCAAGACAATGAATTCTGCTAAAATGAACTACACAGTCACGGAGAAGGAGCTTCTAGCTATAGTCTTTGCCATGGAAAAATTTCGAGCTTATTTGATGGGTGCCAAAGTCATAGTTCACACTGACCATGCAGCACTCCGGCACCTTATGAAAAAAAAGTATTCCAAGGCAAGACTTATGAGATAGGTTTTGTTGTTACAAGAGTTTGATTTAGAGATAGTGGACCGAAGAGGGAGTGAGAATCAAGTTGCCGATCATTTGTCCTGGTTGGAGGAGCAAGGACTTCCTTGTGACGGACTTGAGATCAATGATAGTTTACCGGATGAACAACTCATTTCAATGTCCATGAGAGAAATGCCATGGTTTGCGGATATTGCTAATTTCCTAGTCACCGGAGTTGTCCCTTGTGAGCTCTCTTCTAACCAAAGGAAGAAGCTTCGAAGGGATAGCTTGGATTTCTATTGGGATGAGCCTTATTTATTCAAGATTTGCACCGATGGGGTAATCCGGCGATGTGTACCGGAGAAAGAGAAACTAGCCATCCTTGAGTCTTGTCACTCCTCGTCGTATGGTGGTCATCACGGAGGGGTGGGAACTGCTTCTAAAGTGCTTAGTTGTGGGTTCTTTTGGCCCACTTTGTATAACTATGTTAGTTCCCTAGTGAAGAGGTATGATGAATGCCAAAGAGCCGGGGGAATTTCCAAAAAGGATGATATGCCCTTAAACTCAATTCTCGAGGTAGATATCTTTGATGTTTGGGGCATTGACTTCGTGGTGACATTCGTGAGTTCATGTGGGAAAACATACATCTTGGTCATGGTTGATTATGTGTCAAAATGGGTGGAGGCCATAGCCTTACCAAACAATGAGGCACGGAGTGTAATATCCTTTCTCAAGAAGAATATATTTACTAGGTTTGGCACTCCACGAGCCATCATCAGTGACGGGGGGTCACATTTTTGCAACAAAGACTTTGACCCCTTGCTTTATAAGTATGGGTTAAACCATAAAGCCACTACCCCATACCACCATCAGTCTAGTGGCCAAGTTGAATTGCCTAACAGATAGATAAAGAGCATATTATCCAAAATGGTCAATGCCTATAGGACCGACTGGGCTAAGAAATTAGATGATGCTCTTTAGGCTTACCGGACCGCCTACAAGACCCCAATTGGGATGTCCCCATATCGCTTGATCTTTGGAAAATCATGCCACCTTCCGGTGGAATTGGAGCACAAGGCTATGTGGGCCTTGAAAAAGTTGAACTTGGAATGGGATGTAGCTGCAAATCTTAGAGTGGAGCAATTGAATGAGTTTGATGAGTTTAGATTCCATGCGTACTCCAATTCGTCCTTGTATAAGGACAAAATGAAGTACCTACATGAAAAATATGCTTGAGGTAAAGTGTTCAAAGTTGGAGACTTGGTCTTATTGTTCAATTCTCGGTTGAGGTTATTCCCGGGAAGCTAAAGTCAAAGTGGAGTGGGCCTTTTGAAGTGGTATTTGTTACTCCATTTGGGGATCTTGACCTCAAGAACAAAAGTGGTGAAGTCTCAGAGTGAATGGTCACCGGGTAAAACACTATTTTGGCAAAGTTGATGACAGCCACGTGGTGGCACTTCTTCATCTCCAATGATCCCGGTAAAATGTGTCGTGCCACGACGTTAAATCAGGCGCTTCTTGGGAGACAACCCATGTGTCTTTACTTTCATTTTCTTTGTTTTTCTTGGTAAAATAGGTTTCACTTTTACACTAACTGGTTTTTGGATGTGTAGGATAATTTTGACACAGGAATTTGGCTGAGTATAAAAATAGAAGCTCACTGGAAATTGACTTCGCGGCCGCGGTCGACTTTTCATGGTCCGCGAAGTCAATATGCTTCAACCACAGTTCTCTGGAAATGGACTTCGCGACTGCGGTCGAATTTTCACGGTCTGCGAAGATATTCTACCTCTTATGCCTTATGCCATTGAATGATCGCGGACCGCGGTCAATTTTTCACGGTCCGCAGTAGGTAATTGGGGTGGTCCCCAGCTCTCTCTATAAATAGGACTCTAGGGTTTTATTTCACACTTTTCCCGATGTTGCTGGTCTAAGCCACTTTCAACCGTGTCTCACTTTTGCATCCTCTGAAATTCATTGCTTGCATCCATACTTTCATCCGAACATCTAGTAAGTGTATTTGTGCTTCATTAACTTCTTAATTTCTTTATTTTCTTTAGTTTTCAATTTCTTTTTCATCATTATTTTCTCTTCTTATGCTTGTAAATGTTAGGTTTATCCCAAATAGGTTCATAATAGTCCTTTGGAATGCAATTGCACTGATTACTTGTGTAGGACTTATCTCAATGAACACTTTAGCGTAGAAATTGCAAGTTCTGGGAACCCTAGGTAATTAGCCATTTTTGCGGTCCGCGGTCCATTTTTTGCGGACCGGGTGCTTCATTTTTCATAAGTTAAATCTGTTGTTTCGCGGACCGCGGTCACTTTTTCGTGGTCCGCAGTCCTTGCTGTCCAGAAATCATACCACACTGGATCTAACTTCGCGGCCGTGGTCGACTTTTCGCGGTCCGCAAAGTCATTTCCAGTGTGTCTTGCTCAGTATGCTTAGACTTTCACGGCCGCGGTCGACTTTTCGCAGTCTGCGAAGTCAGTTCCAGTGTGTCTTGCTCAGTATGCTTAGACTTTCACGGTCGTCGCCGCGGTCGACTTTTTGCGGTCCGCGAAGTCAGTTCCAGTGTGTTTTGCCTCATTCCATTATGCTTAGACTTCAGTGAGTACTCAAGTGTCTGCACATCAATGTTCGGGAAACTAACCATGTTCACTTATGTGTACTTTGCAGGCAATGGTACTATCTCGTCGAGGCGGTCGAAAAAACACGGGTAAAGGAGAAACTTAAAGTAGATAGGCCTGGGTGCACCAAGGTAACCATCAAAAGTTACATTGCTTCCTCAGTCATCACGACGTCCCAGTCGGGTTACAGACTCTCCTCCTTCACCATCAGGAAGTGAATATGCTTCGTCAGAGGAGGCCTCATCACAGTCATCCCCAATGGATCCGGTCTCATCTCTACCGACCCCAGCACGAGTAGTATCCCCTTCTAAATCCGCCTCCAGTGCACACTCATAATCTACTTCCCCTACATATTTCTTATCTGGGGAGAATTCAAGTGACAGCAAAGGGGATGCGCAGGTGGTTGAAGGGGTCAAGCGCACTCGGAATCCGGATGTGTGGAAGGATCGATTTGTTAGTGAGAAAGCCTTCCACAGATTCAGGAAGTTGTGGACTACCCGGTCACTTATCCCGGAGTGCACATTCTCAATGAAAGATTTATCCACTTACAACCCCAATGTGAGGCAGCAATTCCGAGACAGGAAAGGGTGGTCTTATTTCACTGAGCATCTCTCGGAGGCAAATGAGCATATAGCGAAGGAGTTCTACACTAATTTGCTTTTTCTGGAAAAGGACTCAAAGGCATTCAAAGTCCGCAATCTCACAGTGCCTTTTGACGAACCTTCACTAAATGATTATTTGGAGATGGATGATGTGGATGATTCATTTTATTGTGAAAAACTTGCAGAAAAGGATGCTGCAAGAAATTGGTTGACTTTGCACTTGTCCAATCCCAGGGACACCCCGGAGTGGTTAACACCTAGGAAGACTATCACCAGGAGGACCCTTGTGATGACACGGTCGGTCGTCTCAAGAATTAACACCCCGATCCCCTATTAACTGTTTTTCCCAAGTTTATTTCTGCTAAATTGAATTACCGGGACGTTCGGCTTTGAGTTTCACAGAGTTTTGGGACACTTAGTCCCTAAATGAGAGCTTAAGTATTGAAAAGTTGCCCGTAGTTGGAGCAGTGTGAAGACGGCCTCGGAATGGAAATTCGATGGTTCTGTTAGCTCCGTTAGGCGATTTCGGGTTTGGGAGCGTGTTCGGGATGTATTTTGGAAGTCTGTATCTCATTTAGGCTTGAAATGCCGAAGTTTGAATTTTTGGATTCTCCAGCCCGATAGTGAATTTTTGATACGAGAATCGGAATGGAATTTCGGAAGTTGCAGTAGTTCATTCATGTCATTTGGGATGTGTGTGCAAAATTTGAGGTCATTCGGATGAGTTTAGACGTGTTTCAGCGTCGGATGTGAATGCTGGAATTTTCCTAAGTTCCTAGGCTTGAACCTATGCATAATCGATGTTTTTGATGTTATGAGACGTATTTTTAAGGCTCGACCTAGTTCGAATAAGGTATTAGGTTCGGCTGGTGGTTTTGATTGAGGTCCCGGGGGCCTTGGGGTTGTTTCGGATGCATAGCGGGAGAAAAATTGGGACTTAGCTACTGCTGAACCAGGCCTCTTCTCGTGTCTTCGCACCTGCGAAGGTTTTTCCGCAGGTGCGGACTCGCAGGCATGTGGGGCTTGATCGCAGGTGCGATAGGGGGGAGATTTGAACAGTGGTCGCAGATGCGACCTCGTATCCGTAGGTGCGGGACCGCAGGTGCGACCTGGGATCCGCAGGTTCGGGACCGTAGGTGCGACCAAACGACCGCAGGTGCGACCAAACAACCGTAGGTGCGGCCCCAGTGTAACTTAAGTGATTTCCGCACCTGCGATGCTTTTTTTGCAGGTGCGGTGATCGGGACCGCAGGTGCGAGATCCCTATGTGTTTTATTCCAAAAAATCCGAGAGTTTATTTCATAAGTCTAAAAATCGTGTAAGGGCTCAAGAATTGGCGATTTTCTGTGGGTTTTGAAGAGAAGGATCATAGGTAACTTTTTCTAATCCTAATTCATTGTTAGACCATTAATATCCATTGTTTTCTTTTGTTTAATTATCAAAAATGGGGGAAAACCCCTAGGAAATTGATGAAATTTTCCCCAACCCGAAATTCTGAGAATTTAAGGGGTTTTTGGCATGGGATTTCGATTGTTTCTGGTTTAGTGAGTTCGTGAGTGAATGGGTTTCCGGAAAATATAACTTTTACTCGATTCCGAGGCGTGGGCCCGAGGGTCATTTTGGTCATTTTACCTAATTTCGTGCCTTAGCTTGAATTAAACAGTGAAAATCAAATGCATGAGATTTTATTTACGATATGTAACTGAATTGTGTAGATTTGGGCCATTTGGAGTCGGATACTCGTGGCAAACGTGTGGTTTCGAGTTGATTTTGAGTCGGTTCGAGGTAAGTGGCTTGTCTAACCTTGTGTGGGAGACCTTTTCCCTTAGGATGTGATATTTGGTAATTGAATGCCTTGTACGTGAGGTGACGAGCGCGTACTTGTGCTAATTGTTGAAAATCCGGTTTTACTTTAAATATTTAGACTGAGTTTTTTCCTTACCTGCTTTATTCTACTTGCAATTACAGCCCATGTTAGTTTAGAAAACCATGCCTAGTTGACTTGAATTGCGTATTTGCTTAAGTTGCTTTCATTGTATTACGTGAAGCATGTTAGACTAGAACTACTTGTTGCCTTGTATTTTTGCACTCTATTTCTGAATATCTTCTTTTTGTGCCTACATATTTACTTTGGGACTACGGGACGGTATTCCCAGAGATCCCCCTGCATATTTATTTTGGGACTACGGGACGGTATACCAGGAGATCCCCCTGTATATTTACTTTGGGAATACGTGACGGTATCCCAGGAGATCCCCCTGCATATTTACTTTGGGACTACGGGACGGTATCCCGGGAGATCCCCCTGCATATTTACTTTGGGACTACGGGACGGTATCCCGGGAGATCCCCCTGCATATTTACTTTGGGACTACGGGACGGTAT
>ML345058.1:0-77754 GCA_005239505.1 Nicotiana paniculata | reverse complement strand
CACTACTACCCCGATCTGGAGTCACAATTCACGAACTTCTAAGATTTACTACAAGTAAATGTGTAAAAGAAATACAACTATTTTTGAAAGAAAGAAACAGTAAAATGCAATGTCTAGAAGGGGATTCCAAGGTCTGCGGACACAGGAAGATCTACCTCGGGTCTCCTATCGGATGAATCCAGCAGCTAACCTCACGATCAGCTCAGACCAGCACCAAAATCTGCACAACAAGTGCAGTATCAGTACAACCACCCCATATACTGGTAAGTGTCGAGCCTAACCTTGACGAAGTAGTGACGAGGCTACGCGGGTCACTCACACTAAAGCCTATACGTAGTATATATGATAAAAGAATAAAAGGAAGACCGAATAGAATAAAGCAGTAATTTGCATGAAATAACTACAACTTTCGGAAATAAGTCAACAACGTTCAAAAATTACCAATCCTTAGGTGCTACAGAGAATACCGTAAAGCTAACACAGCTCAGGAAAACATAAAGGTTGTTGCAGCGCATAACCCGATCCCACTGTACATCTCATATTCCTCCCTTATTTCCTCATAATATCATAAACAACTGTGAATATAATAAAAGTGTTGCAGCATGCAACCGATCCTACCATATCACAATAACACAATCATAGTTCACCCTTATACCACCAAACAATCCACCTTTATTACACCTGTTGCGGCGTGAAACCCATTCCCACCGTACAGTATCGATTCACCCTTATTCCACCTCAATATATCACCCTTATTCCACCTGTTGCGGCGTGAAACCCGATCTCACCATATCAATATCAAGTACTCAATATACACAGTAAATTCATAATTCAAATCATGAAAACCCTTCACATTACTTAAACACAAAATCGAAACAAATAGGAAACTTGTACGTCATGAAAGTTCACATAAGTAATACTATACAGCGAGACCAATTCAGAATATACAACAAAAAGGTAATGATAAACCATCTTAAGCAAATAGTAGGAGATAATGAAACTATGAAAAGAACAATATCATGAACAGGAGGAAACAATGTCTAACAAGTAGCAATTAGGCTTGGGAACACAATTAGATCATGTAACAATTAAGACAGGGAAAGAGATAATATGAGAAAAACGGGAAAACAGATAAATTGGCGGCGCATAAGTACTCGCCACCTCACATATACGCTGCTCACATGAATTTCACATAGCAAATAGTCCGAGGGTTCCTAATTCCCTCAAGTTAAGGTTACACACAACACTTAGATCGCTCCAAAGGCCACTCAATGCTCAATCACAACTTTTCCTCTAGAATCCACCTCCAAACCACTCATATCTATCTATAAATGACTCAATAATATCAATTATTGCTAAAGGAATCAATTACAATGCATAACTTAAGATTTCCTAAACTTTCCCCCAAAAAGTCAAAGGTTAACGTTCATCCATTCACCTTCGAGCCTGATGTTACATCTCGCATTTTCGTACGTTAAGATTTTGTCTTCAGTTAATTGGTATAGACTCGGGGATGAGATTCTCTTGAGGTTAACGTATTTATTCTATTTATAACAACCGGTAAGTAAGTGCCATGAAAGATAAAGGGTTGAACTAAAGAAAATGAGTTTCGTTGAAGGTTTCCAATTTGGGATGAAATACGGCCCGAGCTATAATACCCCTTACTTATGGACTAGTACCATACAAGGTACCATGACCGTGATAGTATGATGTATAAAGTATATTAAAAATGAGTAGTATTTTACGTAATTTGAGATAATTCTTAATTATGCATATAATTGGTAAATTACCGGGTAACGGGACATTACCTAATTACCTAATAAGTGGATAAAGATTAATAATTCCCACCCCACCCCCACGTGGAAGCAAGCCACTACTATGACCTATGACCTTGGTCATATTGGCTTAGTGGCCATCTAAAGTTATAAGACACTTACGTGTAAGTAAGTGTAAGACATTGTAAGCTTGGTTTCATAACATTACAAAGTTTGGTTTCTTCCTAAATTCATATTCAAGACATTTTCAAACCAGAATTGGTTTCATAGACATTACGGTTCAAACTCCATCCAGCAAGCTTTCAACAAAATTCTTGCAACCAAACAATTCCAACTAGAATTGTTAGAACCATAGCAACATAAAATTTTGCAATTCTAAAGGAGTACGGTGCAATCTTTTCCAAGAATATTATATGAATTTTTTCCTACTCCAGGTATGTTAAGCTATCCCTTCTTTCTTTTTGGCATGATCCAAATAATACAAATGAAATGAGCAAAATACGCAACTTTCATAAATGACTCTATTCATAGAAATACTAGGGGTGTCTATATTTTTTATTCCCCATGTGAATTATTATTATATCTTCTGTTCATGGGTCTCAGAAAAATATGTATTTGATAAAGTTTAGGCGAAAGGTATATTGATTTTTATGGCATTCCGATAAAATCTTATCAACGTATTTCTTATGCATTTCATGCATTTATACATGTACATTGACCCATGATCATATGGCGTTGTATACGCGTATATATGTATATGAGATATGGAAAAAAGGTTACGGCGTTATATACGCACCACCACCTGATTCGTTGGTATATGTTGATAATGTTGTCCACAGTGGCCGAGACGAAATGATGGGATGCCCTCAGAGGATTGATGATATGATGTACACCTATACCTATGCATCACACGACATTTATATGCACGTGCACAACATTATAAATGTTTCAGAATTTACAAAGTTATTCAGATTACAGATGGATTCCTTTATTCCATGTTTCATCTATGTCTTTTATCTAATGGTTTTCATGCCTTACATACTCAATACATTATTCGTACTGACGCCCTATTTCCCGGGGCCTGTGTTTCATGCCCGCAGGTGCAGGTAGGCAAGTCGAAGGTCCCCCTTCTTAGGATCCTTGATCAGCGAGAGTTGGCGTGCTCCACTCGATCTGGAGCTGCTTTTGATTTTGGTACCATATGATTGTATATATATATATATATATGACGTGGCTCAGTCCCGTATTTGTACAGTCCATAGACATTTATGTAGAGTTGGGCCTTGTCGGCTTCCAGTTTTGTGTATATAGTTGTCTATAGTAGCCTTGCCGGCTCGCCCCATTGTATTTACGCATGTATATGTACATATGTCTTTTGGAAAGGTTTCCCTTGCATATGTTATTCATGTTTATATCTTAAATGCATGCTTAAGGGTGTTCGAAAGGTAGGACTTGGGCACCCGTCGCGGCCCGTCGATTTGGGTCGTGACAAAAGTGGTATCAGAGTAGCTCTGTCCTAGGGTTGTCTACCAACCGTGTCTAGTAGAGTCCTGTTTATGGGCGTGTTGTGCACCACATTTATAGACAGGAGGCTATAGGACATATAGGATACTATCCTCTCTTTTCATCTTAGATCGTGCGATATAAGAATTTATGTT
Organism: Nicotiana paniculata; assembly: GCA_005239505.1. Taxonomy (NCBI): domain Eukaryota; kingdom Viridiplantae; phylum Streptophyta; class Magnoliopsida; order Solanales; family Solanaceae; genus Nicotiana; species Nicotiana paniculata. The sequence goes on along the minus strand of ML345058.1, from coordinate 74,321 downwards.
CCTAACGATATGTTATATTTTCAGTGATGCCTCCAAAGACTACAGCCGCCCAGAAGGGAAAGTCCGTGAATGTTGAGATTACTAGTCGAGTGCCATGAGTTACCAGGGCTCGGGGAGAGTCTCATAGTGAGATTCAATCTCAAACTTCACATACCTCGCCCTCTCCAGGAGAGCTCCGAGGGGCACCAGCTCCAGCGCCTGCCCCTGTACGTTCAGCCCCTCAGTCGAATGCACCGGGTCAGGAGATGAGGGATTCTATTCAATTATTAACTCGATTAGTAGCCACACAAGGTCAACGTCAGGAAGTAGGTATTGGTCATGCGGATAGGTTCGTCAGTTCAAGGGTTCATGATTTCATTAATTTAGACCCTCCGATATTCAGGGGGGCAGATCCAAACGAGGACCCTCAGGTATTTATTGATAGAATGCAAAGGACGTTGCAGTTAATTGGTACGAGTCTTGGGAGTTCTCCAGAGGGGGGAATGCCGCTCCAGTAGTATGGCAGGAGTTACAGAATCTTTTCTTCGTCATTATCTGCCACCAGATCTTAGGCGGGCCAGAGTTTGTAGGTTCTTGACCATTCGACAGGGTAACATGAGTGTTCGAGAATACAGTCTTTAGTTTGAATCGTTAGCGAGGTATGCTCCCACTATTGTATCTAAGATGGAGAATCAGGTTCACCAGTTCGTGATGGGATTAGAGATGCACTTGTTTTACGATTGTATGTCGATATCACTTTAGCCAGACATGGATATTTCTCATATTCAGGCATACGCTCAGGGTGTAGAGGAGCGTAAGCAGAAGCAGAGGATGAATCATGAGCATGATAGGGCCCAGAATAATAGATCAATGTCTTCGGGTCTTCTGATGAGTTTCGAGGTGGTCAGGCAATAGTACCCGAGGTATCCAGCCTAGCCATCGGCTAGCACACCCACTCAGTTTGGCGATAAGAGATTTGATAGTTCCACATATTTAGGGTCTGGTCAAAATTCTAGGGCCTCATGTTCTCAGTATAGGGGTGAGTCAAGTCTGATGAGGCCGACCTTGCCATGATGTGCTGAGTGTGGTAAGCAGCATGCCAGGCAGTGCCGTTCGGGGTTGGGTGTTTGTTATACTTGTGGTTATCCGGGCCATGTTATAAGGGATTGTCTGATGATAGGTGATGCAAGCATAGCTCAGCCAGCGGGATCTGTAGCTGGTTCGTCATCATCAGTATGCCCCCAAGGCAAGGTTCACAAGCACCAATGAGTCGTGGTAGAGGCATAGATAGAGCATCTAACTCGAGCGATCCTCATAATCGCATTTATATGTTGGCAGGACGACAGGATCAGGAGTCATTGCCTGATGTTGTTACAGGTATATTATCAGTCTTCTCATATGATGTATATCCGCTGCTTGACCCAGGTTCCACCTTATCATATGTTACTTGTTGGTTGCTAGTAAGTTTGGAATAAGACCTGAATTGGTTAAACCTTTTGAGGTATCTACGCCTATTAGGGACTCAGTGGTAGCTAAGCGAGTATATAAGGGTTGTATAATAGTAGTTCATAGCCGATCTACCGTAGGGGACCTAATTGAGTTAGATATGGTAGAATTTGATGTTATAATGGGTATGGATTGGTTGGCTTCTTGTCATGCCAACGTTGATTGTAGATCAAAGATAGTCCGATTTCAATTTCCAGGGGAGCCTGTTTTGGAGCGGAAAAGTAATACAGCATGGCCGAAAGGTAGATTTATTTCCTATCTCAAGGAAAGGAAGATGATCAGAAAGGGCTGTATTTATTACTTAGTTCAGGTTCAGGATATGGAAGTAGAGTCACCGACCATTCAGTCCATCTCTGTGGTTAATGAGTTTCCCGATGTTTTTCCTGATGAACTTTCGGGTCTTCCGCTAGAGCGAGAAATTGAGTTTGCTACTGACCTACTACAAGAAACTCATCCAATATCTATTCCTCCCTATAGAATGGCCCCCGCAGAGCTGAAGGAGTTGAAGGAACAACTAAAGGACTTGCTTGAAAAACGCTTTATTAGACCTATTACATCACCATGGGGATCACCTGTGTTATTTGTGAGGAAGAAAGATGGTTCCTTACGGATGTGTATTGATTACAGACAGTTGAATAAGGTGACGATCAAGAACAAGTACCCGTTCCTGAGGATTGATGATTTATTTGATCAGTTGCAAGGTGCCAAGTATTTTTCAAAGATAGACTAGAGGTCCGGGTACCATCAGGTAAAGGTTAAGGAGGAAGATATTCCGAAGACAACATTCAGGACCAGATACTGGCTCTTTGAGTTTCGTGTTATGTCATTCAGTTTGACCAATACCCCAGCAGTATTCATAGATTTGATGAACCGTGTGTTTTGGCCCTTTTTAGATCTGTTCGTAATTGTACTTATCGATGATATATTGGTGTATTCTCGTTCAGAGGCTGAGCATGTAGATCATTTGCGTACTGTGCTCAGAGTTCTACAAAAAGGAAAGTTGTATGCAAAATTCTCTAAATGTGAATTCTGGTTGAACTCTGTAGCTTTCCTTGGGCATATCATTTTGAGTGAAGGTATCCGGGTTGATACAAAAAAGATTGAGGCAGTAAAGACTTGGCCCAGACCCACGACACCGACAGAGGTTCGTAGCTTTCTTGGTTTGGCAGGTTGTTACAGGAGATTTGTAGAGGGATTTTCTTCTCTTTCAGCACCTTTGACAAAGTTGACTCAAAAGGGAGCAATGTTTCAATGGACTAATGCTTGCGAATGGAGTTTCCAGGCATTAAAAGACATATTGACTTCTGCACCGGTTCTAATGCTCTTAGTAGGGACCGATGGTTATGTTATCTATTGTGACGCCTCGGGCATTGGGTTGGGTTGTGTACTGATGCATCATGGTAAGGTTGTAGCTTATTCTTCTAGACAACTGATAAAGCACGAGAAGAATCATCCGACCCACTATTTAGAGTTAGCCGCAGTGATTCATGCACTAAAGATGTGGAGGCACTACCTGTATGGCATTCATGTTGATATCTATATGGATCATAAGAGCCTCCAATATATGTTCATGCAAAAGGAGTTGAATTTACGTCAAAGGAGGTGGTTGGAGCTACTTAAAGATTATGACGTTAATATTTTATACCATCCGGGGAAGGAGAACGTGGTAGCCGATGCCCTCAGCCGTAGATCTATGGGTAGCCTGTCATATTTACATCCATAGAAGAGGGGAATAGCCCATGAGATTCATCAGCTAGATAGTCGTGGAGTTCGATTACTGGACTCAGGTGATATTAGAATTACTATTCAGGATACAGCAACATCCTCGTTAGTAACTGAAGTGAAGGAACTCCAGTACGAGGATCCTGTGTTAGTTCATTATAGGGATACCACCCCTTAAAAGGAGCAGACACTGTTTGAGGTTACAAAAGATGGGGTCCTCAGATATCGAGGACGATTATGTGTCCCTAATGTTGCAGGGCTGCACCAACAGGTTATGCGAGAAACTCACTATTCTCGTTATTCGATCCATCCAGGAGCGACAAAGATATATCATGATATTAGGGAAGTATATTGGTGGGACGGAATGAAAAATTATATAGCGGAGTTTGTTGCTTAGTGTTCTAACTGCCAGCAGGTTAAGATTGAGCATCAAAAACCCGGTGGATTATTGCAGGCTTTGGAGATTCTGACTTGGAAATGGGAAGTAATTAATATGGATTTCATCATAGGCTTACCTCGTACCCAGCGTAAGTTCTATTCTGTATGAGTGATTGTTGATACTTATAAAATCAGCCCGTTTTCTGCCCATTAGGACTACATATTCCGCAGAGGATTATGCAAGGCTTTATATTAAGGAAATAGTACGACTGCATGGTGTCCCTGTCTCTATTATCTCGGATCGAGGAGCTCAATTTACAGCTAACTTCTGGAGGTCCTTCCAAAAAGCATTAGGGACTCAGGTAAGTCTTAGTACAACATTTCATCCCCAGACAGACGGACAAGCTGAGCGTACTATTCAGACACTTGAGGATATGTTACGAGCTTGTGTGATAGACTTCAAGGGTAGTTGGGATGATCATCTACCGCTTATTGAGTTCGCATATAATAATAGCTACCATTCCAGTATTCAGATGGCTCCATATAAAGCTCTTTACGGACGAAAGTGTAGGTCGCCTATAGGGTGGTTCGAAGTTGGGGAAACTACGTTAGTAGGACCAGAATTGGTACAACGGGCAATCGAGAAAATTAAGCTTATACAGAAAAGGCTATTGGCAGCTCAAAGCCGTTAGAAGTCTTATGCGGATAATTGACGGCGAGACTTGGAGTTTCAGATTGATGACTGGGTATTCCTAAAGGTATCACCGATGAAAGGTGTCATGAGGTTCGGTAAGAAAGGAAAATTTAGCCCTCGATACATTGGACCATATAGGGTCATACGCAAGGTAGGCCAGGTAACATATGTGTTGGACTTGCCTTCGGACTGTGAATCTGTACATCCAGTATTTCATGTGTCTATGCTCCATAATTGTATTAGAGATCCTTCTAGAATCGTGTCAGTTGATGACGTTCAGGTCGTAGAGCAACTATCATATGAAGAAACTCCCATTGCTATATTAGACAGACAAGTTCGGAGATTATGAACTAAAGACGTAGCTTTAGTGAAAGTACTTTGAAGAAAGTACAATGTGGAAGGAATGACTTGGGGGGCCAAGGAAGACATGCAGTCTAGATATCCCTACTTATTTCCTCCTCCAGAGAAGGGTCTGACTGAGACATCACAACCTTAAGGTACGTGTATAGATTCTTGTGTTAGTTATTGTCATTGGTCGTGTGAGGCCATTGTCGTTGTTGATGGTTGTGGTCCTATGTGGAGTTGAATTATTGAGTTTATATAGAAAGAGTTGGTAGTAGTGTTGTTACAAAGGTGACTCTGCCAAAGTTATATAGATCCCGGGGAGTTAAACATTCGAGGACGAATGTTTCTAAGGGGGAAGGATGTTACATCTGGCGTTTTCGTACGTTAAAGTTTCGTCTTCAGTTAATTGGCATAGACTCAGAGATGAGATTATCTTGAGGTTAATGTATTTATGCTATTTATAACAAGCGGTAAGTAAGTTCCATGAAAGATAAAGGGTACACGAACTAAAGAAAATGAGTTCCCTTGAAGGTTGCCGATTTGGGATGAAATACGGTCCGAGTTATAATACCCGATACTTATGGACTAGTACCATACAAGGTACCATATGACTGTGATAGTATGATGTATAAAATATATTAAAAATGAATAATATTTTAAGTAATTTGAGATAATTCTTAATTATGCGGATAATTGGTTAATTATCGGGTAATGGGACATTACCTAATAAGTGGATAAAGATTAATAATTCCCACCCCCACCCCCACCCCCACATGGCAGCAAGCCACTACTATGACCTATGACTCTTAGTCATATTGGCTTAGTGTCCATCTAAAGTTATAAGACACTTATATGTAAGTAAGTGTAAGAAATTATAAGCTTTGTTTCATAACATTACAAAGTTTGGTTTCTTCCTAAATTCATATTCAAGACATTTTCAAACCAGAATTGGTTTCATAGACATTACGGTTCAAACTCCATCCATCAAGCTTTCAACAAAATTCTTGCAATCAAACAATTCCAACGAGAATTTTTAGAACCATATCAACGTAAAATTTTGCGTTTCTAAAGGAGTACGGTGCGATATTTTTCAAGAATATTATATGGATTTTTTCCTACTTCAGGTATGTTAAGGTTATCCCTTCATTGTTTTTGGGCATGATCCAAATAATACAAATAAAACGAGCAAAATACGCAACTTTCATAAGTGACTCTAGTCAAAGAAATACTAGGTTGTCCATATTTTTGATTCCCCATGTGAATTTTTATTATATTTTCTGTTCATGGGTCTTCGAAAAATACGTATTTGATAAAGTTTAGCCGAAAGGTATATTGATTTTTATGGCATTCCGATAAAATCTTACCAACGTATTTCTTATGCATTTCATGCATTTATACATGTACATTGACCCATGACCATATGGCGTTATATACGTATATATATATATATATATATTATATGGATATGGGATATGGGAAAAAGGTTACGGCGTTATACGCACCACCACCTGATCAGTTGGTATATATTGATGATGTTGTCCACAGTGGCCGAGACGATATGATGGGATGACCTCAGAGGCTTGATGGTATGATGTACACCTATACCGATGCATGACACGACATTTATATGAATGTGCATGACATTATAAATGTTTCAGAATTTACAAAGTTATTCAGACTTACAGATGGATTCCTTTATTCCGTGTTTCATCTATGTCTTTTATGTACTGATTTTCATGCCTTACATACTCAGTACATTATTCGTACTGACACCCTATTTCCCGGGGCCTGCGTTTCATGCCCGCAGGTGCAGGTAGACAAGTCGAAAGCCCCCATTCTTAGGATCCTTGATCAGCGAGAGTTGACGTGCTCCACTTGATCCGGAGCTGCTTTTGATTTTGGTACGATATGCTTGTATATATATATATATATATGGGTTTGATGTGGCTCAGTCCCGTCTTTTTACAGTTGTATTTCTATTAGAGGTCCGTAGACAGTTATGTATAGTTGGATAACATGTGGCCTTCTCGGCTTCCAGTTTTGTGTATATAGTTGCTTATAGTAGCCTTGTTGGCTCGCCCCAGTGTATTTCCGCATGTATATGTACATATGTCTTTTGGGCAGGTTTACCTTGCATATGTTAGTCATGTTTATATCTTAAATGTATGCTTAAGGGTGTTCGAAAGGTAGGACTCGGCCACCCGTCGCGGCCCGTCGGTTTGGGTCGTGACAAAAGTGGTATCAGAGCAGTTCTGTCCTAGGGTTGTCTACTAACCATGTCTAGTAGAGTCCTGTTTATGGGTGTGTTGTGCACCACACTTATAGACAGGAGGCTAAAGGACATATAGGATGTTATCCTCTCTTTTCATCTTAGATCGTGCGATATAAGAATTCATGTTCCTAACGATATGTTATATTTTCAGTGATGCCTCCAAAGACTACAGCCACCTAGAAGGGAAAGTCCGTGGCTGGTGAGATTACTAGTCGAGCGCCACGAGTTACCAGGGCTCGGGGAGAGTTTCATAGTGAGATTCCATCTCAGACTTCACATACCTCGCCCACTCAAGGAGAGCGAGGGGCTCTAGCTCCAGTGCCCGCCCTTCTACGTTCATCTCCTCAACTGGATGCATCGGGTCAGGAGATGAGGGATGTTATTCAGTTATTAACTCGATTAGTAGCCGCACAGGCTCGATGTCAGGATGTAGGTATTGGTCATGAAGATAGGTCTGTCAATGCGAGGGTTCGTGATTTCATTAATTTAGACCCTCTGGTATTCATGGGGGCAGATCCAAATGAGGACCCTCGGGTATTTATTGATAGAATGCAGAGGACGTTGAGGGTAATGAAGACCACTGAGACTGAGTTAGTTGAGCTAGCTTCCTATAGACTTCAGGATGTTGCAGTTAATTGGTATGAGTCTTGGGAGTTGTCCAGAGGGGAGATTGCCCCTCCAGCAGTATGGCAGGAGTTTACAGAAGCTTTTCTTCGACATTATCTGCCACCAGAGTTTAGGCAGGCTAGATTTGATAGTTCTTGACCCTTCGGTAGGGTAAAATAAGTGTTCGAGAGTACAGTCTTTAGTTTGATTTGTTGGCTGGGTATGCTCCCACTATTGTATCTAAGATGGAGGATCGGGTTCACCGGTTCGTGATGGGATTAGAGCCGCACTTGCTTAACTATTATATGTCAGTCTCACTTTAGCCGGACATGGATATTTCTCTTATTCAGGCATACGCTCAGGTTGTAGAGGAGCGTAAGCAGAAGTAGAGGATGAATCATGAGCATGATAGGGCCCAGAATAAGAGAGCGAGGTCTTTGGGTCCTTCTGGTGAGTTTTGAGGTGGTCAGAGGCAACAGTACCAGAGGTATCCAGCTTAGCCATCGGCTAGTGTGACCCCTCAGTTTGGCGGTAAGAGATTTGATCGTTCCACATATTTAGGGTCTGGTCAGAATTTCAGGGTCTCATGTTCTCAGTATAGGGGTGAGTCAAGTCAGATGAGGCCGCCCTTGCCATGATGTGCTCAGTGTGGTTAGTAGCTTGCCGGGAAGTGTCGTATGAGGTTGGGTATTTATTATGCTTGTGGTTATCCGGGCCACGTTATGAGGGATTGTCCGATGAGAGGTGATGCAAGCATAGCTTAGCCAGCGAGATCTGTAGCTAGTTCGTCATCATCAGTACGCCCCCTAGGCAAGGTTCACAAGCACCAATGAGTCGTGGTAGAGGCAGAGGCGAAGCATCTAGCTCGAGCGGTCCTCAGAACCGCATTTATGCGTTGGTAGGACGACAGGATCAGGAGTCATCGCCTGATGTTGTTACAGGTATATTATCAGTCTTCTCATATGATGTACATGCACTAACTGACCCATGTTCCACCTTATCATATGTTACTCCGTTGGTTGCTAGTAAGTTTGGAATAAAACCTGAATTGATTAAACCTTTTGAGGTATCTACACCTGTTAGGGACTCAGTGGTAGCTAAGCGAGTATATAAGGGTTGTATAATAGTAGTTCATACTCGATCTACCGTAGCGGACCTAATCGAGTTAGATATAGTAGAATTTGATGTTATAATGGGTATGGATTGGTTGGCTTCTTTTCATGCCAACGTTGATTGTAGATCAAAGATAGTCCGATTTCAATTTCCAGCGGATCCCGTTTTGGAGCGGAAAGGTAATACAGCATCGTTGAGAGGTAGATTTATTTCCTATCTCAAGGCAAGGAAGATGATCAGAAAGCGCTGTATTTATCACTTAGTTTGGGTTCAGGATATGGAAGTAGAGTCACCAACCATTCAGTCCACCCCTATGGTTAATGAGTTTCCCGATGTTTTCCTGATGAACTTCCGGGTCTTCCGCCAGAGCGAGAAACAAACATTCATCAACATATGTTCTTCTAAAAAGATAAAGTGATGGATTGGTTACGAGAGTATTTTTGTAAACAAACAATTCTTTTAGAAATTATGCAATGCTTTAATACATCAAACCAAACAATGGATAAGAAATATGTCAGCATAACTAATACCAACATAACTAATGCAAGCATAACTAATACCAGCATTACTAATACACCTTATTCAACATTATTCTTATACACTCTACCAAACGACTCCTAAAACTTCTATTTTCAAATCAACTCTGTTTCTCACCAAATTCGACAGACAAGTCATAAATATTATAGTGGACCTGTACGGACTCTGGAACCAAAATACGGACCCGGTATCAATAAATCCAACCATCGGTCGATCCTTAAAAACCATAAAACTTTCAAACTTTTAATTTTCAACAAAAATCAGTAACTCGAGATAGGGACCTTCGAATTCGATTCTATGCATACTTCCAGGTCCTAAATTATGATACGGACCTACCGGGACCGACAAAACACGAATCTGGTTCCGTTTTCTCAAAGCGTTGACCGAAGTCAGCTTAAATAAAATTTTAAGGCAAAATTCTTATTTTTATCAATTTTTAACATATAATCCTTCAGGAAGAACACTCGGACTGCACACACAAATCGATGAAGGATAAAATGAGGTTTTTGAGACCTCGAAACACAGAATTAGGTTCTAAAATATAAGATGACCTGTCGGGTCATCACATTCTCCACCTCTAAAACAATCGTTCGTCCTCGAATGTACATAGAAAAGTACATGGGCTGGTGAAAAGATGTGGATATCTACTCCGTATATCTGACTCAGACTCCTACGTAGCCGCCTCGATGGGCTGACCTCTCCACTGCACTCAAACTGAATGATAACTCTTAGAATAACAATTGGTTCCTCCTCGTAAGTCAAATCCTTGTCCAACTCGACATAGCTGAAATCTAACACGTGGGACGGATCGCCGTGATACTTACGGAGCAATGACACAGGGAACACCGGATGAACCGCTGATAACCCCGATGGCAACGCAAGCCTATAGGCCACCTCCCAAACTCTCTCCAGAATCTCAAAGGGCCTGATATACCTAGGGCTCAACTTGCCCTTCTTTCCGAATCTCATTACACCCTTCATGGGTGATACCTGGAGCAACACTCTATCCCCGACCATGAATGCAACATCACGAACTCTACGGTCGGCATAACTCGTCTGCCTGGACTGAACTGTGTGAAGTCGATCCTGAATAATCTCGTCCTTATCCAAGGAATCTTGTACTAGGTTTGTGCCCAACAACCGATCCTCCCCGGCTCGAACCACCCAACTGGCGATCGGCACCGCCTACCGTGTAATGCCTCATAGGGAGTCATATGAATGCTCGACTGTTAGTTGTTGTTGTAGGAGAACTCTTCAAAGGACAAGAACTGATCCCACGATCCTCCGAAGTCTATAACATATGCGCTGAGCGTATCCTCCAAGATCTTAATAGCGCGCTCGGACTATGCGTCCGTCTGAGGATGAAACCTTGTGCTCAACTCAACCTGCATGACCAACTCACATTGTACTGACCTCCGGAAATGCGAGGTGAACTGTGTACCTCGATCAGAAATGATATACACGGGCACACCGTGAAGACGGACGATCTCGCAGACGTAAATATCTGGCAAACGTTCCGAAGAATAGGTAACTGCCATAGGAATGAAATGCGCTTGTTGATACCCAATTTTCCCTCATATTTTCCAAATATACATATATACCTTCAAAATAATGCATAAGCATCATCAAATATTTTTCCATAATTTTCTATAATTTTTAATCAATATATTCCTGTATTTTTACTATATAAATAATTGTTAATTGTATCACAAGTAATTTTGTAATGATTTATTCTTTAATTTTCATCATCTATATCCATATTAAACTTTAAATATTTTTGATATATTTATTATAATTATATTTGCATCCTAAGGTGAAAATTGCATAATTTGCAATAATGGCCCATATATATGCATAATTACATTATTTATACAGAAAATGACTTTTATATTTTTATAATGTTGAGTAATTATTTTAAATAATTTTCATGCACAAATGATATTTTTTTTACTATTAATTATTCTTGTATAAATTATTTTACTGATTTAATTGGGTATTTAAAATCTAGCCCTATTTCTTAATTAATTTCGGACCTAACCCAATTATCCCAGACCAATACCCTAATACCCAATACCCAAATACTCATTAACTCAATCCATGTACCCGTTTAAAACCCGACTCAACACCTTTAAATCAGGATCGTTGATTTATAAAATCAACGGTCCACAATCATCCCATCCCTTTAACTAACCTAACCCACCTAAGCCCTAATCACTTCCACCGACCTGCCGTCACCAAACACTCTCATCTTCCTCCCCCTCTTTTCTGAAACCCTAGCGCCACAATCCTCATCTCCCCTTTGATTCCAACCCATAAATGGAATCACTCGGTGATTCCTTACCTTATCTGGCCCCATTTATTCACCGGCTACCCATTTTTGGTGTTACTTAATTTGCTTGCCTCAAATGGAAAAAAGATCCTGTAGAGATCGAACCCAGGCTGGTTCAAATCTCTAACCTACTGATTGTTTCCATCTATATTCATCGGCTTTTCTGTGTAAGTTCGAATATCTTTCGTATCTTTCACTGATCTTACTTAACCCTAAGGTTAGGGTTTTCAGATCTTTCCAATTCAAACCAAAACTGGTTTTAACCTTTTTTTATTTATGTTATTCCGTATAAATCTGCTTTTGTTAAATCTTTTTACATACCCAATTTAGGGTTTCAAATCTTCTTAATCGAACAAAAACTGATTCGGTTCTATGAATAACCCCTGTCTATGTTCACTTTAACAAAATATTTAATTCTTTACTTCTGTTTTATCGATTTTATTTCTTACCTAAAATTAGGGTTTCGAACCTTTTATTTTAGGGCCAGATCTGTTTGATTATGTGTTCTATGAATATGTTCCCGTCTACGTTCATCCTATAAAGCATATGTCTCTTGCCTTTTATCTCTGCTGATTTTATGGTTTTACCTAAAATTAGGGTTTGAAATCTTTTGCTGAGATTTTTACTCTTTCCTTTCTCGTATGGTACTGATATTTTCCTTATTCTATTTGATTTACCTTGTTCTCATTATTTCTTTACCTCATTTTGCCTGGCATCTGACTGCTGATTGATTTTTATATGATGCTTTCCTTATTTTGAGTGGTACTCGCTATTATGCTTGTTAATTGACTGAACTCTGACTTAAATTGATTCTGAGTTTAACGTCTTTCCTTATTTGTGTATGTTTGATTTCTTCCCTTATTTGTCTGCCTAATCAAATACTATTTAAACCCTTTCCCCTCTTCCCTTTAGACAGGACTCGAACTCTCATATTCTCAAACTTAACTGCTGTAGCATATTTACTTGCTTTCTTGCTTAACTGGTAAGCCCTAATCTCTTGTCGTTTCATTCTCCATAGTGTTACTTGAACAACATGTCTTGAACCTTACTTTCAACATGATTCTACCTTTTATGCTCTTATGACTCTCTTCTAATCTTATGGTTAATACTGTTAGTTTAAGATTAGCTATTTTTGAATAATATGAATCCTCCTACAAGCTAGCTTAATGTTTAACTTGTTTCATGCACTATTTGCTGATTTTGCACCTGCTCTGAACTTAGCATCTTTATGAAACCATTAACTTGAAATTGGTTCATTAATCCCAACCTCACATATTTCTAAGGTTACTTAATGTGTCCTGCCAAATTTTTCAACCAACTATTTGCCTTAACATGCTTCTGTGATTAAGCAATGGTTTTTCTAAATGTCAGCATGCTCCCTTAGTATAATTAGGTCACTTTGAAGCTATGTACTTTGCAAACTTTGTTGTTTTCTGAATGCAATTCTGTGTTCTAAACCTTGTTTCTTCTGAAATCAAACTGTTTTGAAATCTGCCCCTACTTCCTTTTTATATGTTGATGATTAAAACCTCCACTCTTAGTCCCTTAGGTTCTCAACCACCCCAGTGTGAGCATTGCTCAGGGTCCACATGAGACTTCTGTGAACTTTGACGCATTGGGAATTGGTTCCCAATCTCTTGTGAGATATCTTCTGAATGTGTCGTTCTGGTGTGAGCATTGCCCTGGTGCAGCGACCTGACCGGTCGTTCTGAGAATTTAGCCCTATCTTTCCTATTTTTTCTACATTCTTGTATAGTTCAGCTCTTTTGTGTTGCGTGGGGTTGATCGGTTCTGGTTCGGAGTGGTTGTGATGAGAAATGAGACACTTGGTCTCTTAGGATGGTGATTCAGTTGGAAAAGTCAATCGGAAGTTGACTTATAGGTAAAGGATCTCGGAATGTGGTTTTTGTGGCTCATATAGCTTCATTAGGTGATTTGGGACTTAGGAGTGTGTTCGGAATGTGGTTTCGAGGTCCGGGGTAGAATTAGGCTTGAATTGGCGAAATTGAGCTTTTGGCAATTTTCGANTCGAGGTTCGGGGTAGAATTAGGCTTGAATTGGCGAAATTGAGTTTTTGGCAATTTTCGGCCGGCAATGGAAAATTAGCTATCAGGATCGGAATGGAATTCCAAAAGTTGGAACAGGTTCGTAGTGTCATTTTGGATGTGTGTGCAAGTTTTCAGGTCATTCGAAAAAGGTTTGGTTAATTTCGGCACCGTTGGTAATTTTCGGAAGTTTGAAGATCCTTAGGCTTGAATCATGGGTTGATTTGGTGTTTAGATGTTATTTTGGGTGTTCCGAGGGTTCGACTAAGTTCGGGTGATTTGTGACGTGTGGGTACCATTAGTTGAGGTCCCGAGGGCCTCGAGATGAGTTCGGATGGTTAACGGAGGAGTTTTTGGCCTTAGAGGGTTACTGGTGTGATCTATTATGTGATTTCCGCATATGCGGAGGGGTGGCCGTAGGTGCGAATTGGGCATCGCAGGTGCGGAAATTGCTAAGGGGGAGAAGAACAGCAGATGCAGACGACTGGCCGCACCTGCGAAGTCGCAGGTGCGGTAGATGAAGCGCAGGTGCGGATTTGGCCTTTTAATGAAATCTCACAGATGCTCACCTAGGACCGCAGGTGCGATAAATAAGCCGCAGATGCGGTCATCGCAGGGCAGAACATATAAAATAGAAGCCTTAGCGAATTTTGGTTATTTTTCCACCATTTATGTTCGGGTTTGAAGCTTTTTGGAGAGTTTTGAAGAGGGAATTGGAGGGAACTTCGTGGAGGTAAGATTTTTGGACCTAAAACTCATTTATATGGTATTATTTGACTGATTGGAGTGAAATTTATGGAAATTAGTGACTAAATTTGGGGGATTAGGGCTTGTAAATTGGAGACCTTTAATTGGGGATCTGAGGGGCCATTTGAAGTCCGATTTTTGATGTTCTTGGTATGCATACACTCGTGGGAGGATGAGGATTCTTGTGATGTGATTTTAATTCTGAGACATGGGCCCGAGGGTCGGGTTTGGCAAATTTCAAGATTTTTGGTCTAATTTGATCATTTTCGAGTGGGCTTCGTTCCTTAGCATATATTAATGATATAGATATGATTTTTGGCTAGATGTGGAGCAATTGGAGGCCGAGTCCAGAGGAAAAGGCATTGTGGGCTAGGATTTTAGCCGGTTTGAGGTAAGTAACATTTTCAAACTTGGTTCTGAGGGTTCGAAACCCCGAACTATATGCTATATGATTATAATTTAGGTGATGCACATTCCAAGTGATGGACGTGCGGGCGTACACCGAGTGATTTGTGGCCTGGATCATCCCATGGCACCGTCTAGTAGCTATTATGGATTGATATCTGCACTTCTATTAATGTGGTTAATGTGAAAATGCTAGAAATCATACCAAGTCAAATGCTAAGGCTTCACGCCAAAAATGCTGAGACTCAAGTGGTCATATATTGTTGTCTCCTTATGTGTTTATTTGATTTTGTATACTCAGTCATGTCATAGAATATCATTTCATGCCTTAATCTCGGTAATTGTTGATTTTATATATTTATCATTGTTTCGGGCTAGTTCATGCATATGTGAGCCCATTTGAGCGAGACTGGAGAGTAATGACTGAGTGAGGCCGAGAGCCTATTATTGAGAGAGTTATGAGATCGGACTGCACACCGCAGCGATACTCTGATCATGCCTTCATTGGCTTGATATAGCGCTTGGGCTAATAGGAGCCCCTCTGGAGTCTTTACACCCCTGTGAGCGCATTGATATTTGAGGAATGGATCTTCCCATGACATGGATCTTGTCTGAAGTCGATGATATTGAGGGATGGATCTTCCCTGGACATGGATCTTGTCTAAAGTCGATGATATTGAGGGATGGATCTTCCCTGGACATGGATATTGCTCGAGTGTTATGTTCCGGAGATGGATCTTCTCCGTGAGGCTGGATCGACCTTCTTCCTCAGTACTGAGTGACTACGGTCACCGGTGTTTATGTACTATCCGGGATGGATCTTCCCTGGGCCCGAGAGCCATGTACAGTACTGAGTGGACCTTTATGTGAGAGTTGTGAGCCCTATGTGCATTCCACATTGTTCAAGCATTGGCATGTAAAATACTGAGATACATATGGGTTACTTATCGTATCAGACACATTCTGCATTTATTATCTGTTAAAACTGTGATCATGCCTAAAATTCTATACACTATTTTTTATTTCGTTTATTGAGGTTTAGTTTGTCACTACCTCTCAGCCTGTAGTTTGGGTTCGTTACTTCTGAGTTGGTGTACTCACGTTACCCCATGCACCTTGTGTACAGATCCAGGTGCCCGGATCGAGTGAGATTCGATTCTTCTTCAGTGGAGCAGTTGTCGGAGATTGTGAAGTAGTTGCACGGCGTTCACAGCCCCACCCTTCTCCTTATCATTTGTTGCTATTTACATTTTACCTAGACTTGGTGTAATAAGGAAATCGTGTCAGTTACTGTGTTCTATTTAGTTGCTCATGACTGTTGGCTCCGGGTTTTGGGGATTTTTGTTAAGATGTTTTCATTTCTTATCTGCATTTGTGAAATGCTTAAACGCGTAAGATTTTGATAAAACTTGCGTTATTGTTCTAAATGGAAAGTACCTTGTATTAGTTCAGTAAATTGGCTAGCCTAGTACCACGATAGGCGCTATCACGGCCGGTGTAGATTTGGGGTCATGACACCTAGGTCCCTTGGGAACTTTGACACATCAAAAACCTGGTACTAATGTGCTATAGGTGAATCACTATGTTGTGCCTCAAAGTTGTTATGGTTGAAAGGCCTGGTTCCCAAATTTATTTGGGCCTAATGAAGGCTCCCTATAGTATATCTTATTACTGTTGTATAATTCATTTGCTATTCTGGTTTGTAATAACTTTGTAATAAACAAATTCTGGGGTAATTTAGTGAAGTTTGGGGGTTTTCTTATTTCCTTTTGTTAAACTGGGTAGAAATCCTGCCTATAGGGTTTCAGCTATAATGTTAATTCTGTTCATTTGGTAAAAACTGTATGAGTTCTATATTTGTGAATATAAATCCTGCCTATAGGACTTTCGTTGATGGTATTAATTCTGAGTTCTATATTTGCATCATTAGAGATCCTGCCTATATGGTTTGATATTATAATGGCATTAGAAATCCTGCCCATAGGATCTATCAATATGTCTAACAGACGTGCATTAGCAATCATGACTATAGGATCCCATTATTTGATTTAATTGTTTTCTAGCAATGTGTACTATTCCTGTATGTATTACTGCTCACTAGATGTCATGCCTATAGGGTTAAATAACTTCAATAATAGATACCATGCCTATAGGACTAAAATCAGTTTCAACCTTAGAAATCATGCCTATAGGATCAAATAATAAATTCAGATGATAGATGTCATGCCTATAGGATCAAAATCAATTCAGATAATTAGAAAGCATGTCTATAGGATTAAAAAGGGAAATAAAACATGTCTCTATAAAGTTAAAATCAGTGCGACACCTAGAAATCATGTCTATAGGTCTGTAATCATTAAACTTGTAGAAATCATACCTATAGGATTGCATTAATTGGTTCTGAATTCAATCGCCATTGACAATCACTTAGGTAATATACATGTAGGACTTAATAATAATAATTCTGGGTTTATATTTGTGATGTATTACTGCCTGAAGTGCCCAGATTATACTGAATAAAATTTGTAGGCAAAAAATAGGTCTTAACACCCGCCTTAATAAAACTCCTCTGCACTCTATTTTTTCACATAGATATCCTGCCTATAGGACTTTAAGGTTAATAAAGTTTGCTGATTCGATTGCATGCATTTGTTGTTTTATGTGTGGAGGTCAATATGAGCCTATTTGATTTTTATCTGAAAGTCCTAATTTCTTTTGTTTGTCGCCTAGATTTTACATTTTTGAGCAACATAGGCTAGGTCTAGAACTATCCCAAATAGAGGTCCTAATACTTCCAGGGCCATAGATAAGGAACAGGTAGTGCACGCATAGGGAACGAGCTAGAGTCAACTATAACGCTTAAGTAACAACTTAAATATAGTAATCGGGTAGTAAAAAGATGATAGTCCGTGTGCTACATACTATGAGTAACACCCCGACTTGAGGGAGTTACAAAGTATTGCACGGGGTTGATCCTATAGGCTAAAAACCTAGGACCCCCCCCCCCCATTTTATTCTTGTTTTAAAATAAATCGAGTACTTTATTTTTCCAAATTGCTTTCTTCCCCTTAGACTAATTCGCTTAATTTAAGTTCGGTCGGGATCCACCGTTATGGACCTCGAGGGGTTCCTAACACCTTCCCCTCGAGGTAACTTGAGCCCTTACCCGATCTCTGGTGATGTAAACTGGTAATATGAGTTATCTGCTCTAGGTGTCCTAACGCACCTTAATCAGTTAGGTGGCGACTCTCTCAATTCCAATTCCCTACCCTCTCAAAATAGGAGTTGTCCCAAAAATGTTGAAACCCGATTTCGCGAGAAAAAGGGGGCACGACAGTGCTGACTTAGTCAGCCTGTCCACAATGACCCAAACGGCATCGAACTTCCTCTGAGTCCGTGGGAGTCCAACAACGAAATCCACAGTGATACGCTCCTACTTCCATTCAGGAATCTCTATCTTCTGAAGAAAACCACCGGGTCTCTGATGCTCATATATTACTTGCTCAAAATTTATACACCGAGCTACATAAGCAACCATATCCTTCTTCATCCTCCTCCACTAATAACGTTGGCGCAAGCCCTGATACATCTTAGCGGCGCCCAGGTGAATAGAATACCGAGAACTATGGGCCTACTCAAGAATCAACTCACGAAGTCCATCCATATTAGGCACACAAAGACGACCCTGCATCCTTAAGACTGCATCATCTCCAACAGTAACCTGCTTGGCACCACCGTGATGCACTATGTCCCTAAGGGCCAACAAATGAGGGTCGTCATATTGTCTATCTCTGATATGCTCAAACAAAGAACACCAAGCGACTGTACAAGCTAGAACACGGCTGGGATATGAAATATCCAACCTCACAAACTGGCTGGCCAAAGTCTGAACATCTGATGCAAGCAGCCTCTCACCGACTGGAATGAACGCAAGGCTGCCCATACTCGCTGCCTTTCTACTCAATGCGCCGGCCACTACATTGGTCTTCCCAGGATGATACAAGATGGTGATGTCATAGTCCTTCAATAGATCCAACCACCTCCTCTGCCTCAAATTGAGATCATTTTTCTTGAACAAATATTGAAGGCTCCGATGATCCTGAAGACCTCACACAACACGCCATAAAGATAATGCCTCCAAATCTTCAACGCATGAACAATGGCTGCCAACTCTAAGTAATGGACATGGTAATTCTTCTCATGAACCTTCAGCTGCCGCGACGCATATGCAATCATCATGCCCTCCTGCATCAATACTGCACCGAGCCCGACATAGGGCGCATCACAATATACTGTATAAGATCCTGAACCTGTGGGCAACACCAACACCGATGTTGTAGTCAAAGTAATCTTGATCTTCTGAAAGCTTGCCCCACACTCGTCTGACCATCTGAACGGGGCACCTTTACGGGTCAACCTAGTCAATAGGGATGCTATAGATGAAAAACCCTCCACAAATCGATGGTAATAGCTCGCCAAACCCAAGAAACTTCTGATCTCCATAGCTGAAGTGGGTCTAGGCTAGTTCTGAACTGCCTCAATCTTCTTAGGATCTACCTGGATGCCCTCTTCTGGTACAACGTTCCCAAAGAAGGCGATTGAATCCAACCAAAAACTCGCACTTTGAAAACTTGGGCATATAACTGGCAGACTCTCAGAGTCTGAAGCACAATCCTAAGATGATGCTCATGTTCCTCCCGACTACGGGAGCCGATCAAGATGTCATCAATAAACACGATCACAAAAGAGTCCAAATAACGCTTGAACACTTGGTTCATCAAATCCATGAATGCTACTGGGGCGTTTGTCAACCTAAAGGACATCACTAGAAACTCATAATGCCCGTACCGAGCTCGAAAAGTTGTCTTAGGGACATCGGACACCCTAATACTCAAATGGTGGTAGCCATATCTCAAATAAATCTTCGAAAACACCTTTGTCACCCTGAAGGTGATCAAATAAATCATCAATCCTCGGCAATGGATACTTGTTCTTGATGGTGACTTTGTTCAACTGTCAATAATCTGGACACATCCTCATCGATCCATCTTTCTTCTTCACGAACAACATAGGTGCACCCCATGGCGAGACACTAGGTCTAATGAAGCCATTATCAAGAAAATATTGCAATTGTTCCTTCAATTCTTTCAACTCTGGTGGGGTCATGCGGTATGGCGGAATAGAGATGGGTTGAGTTCCTGGAGCCAAATCAAAACAGAGATCAATATCCTGTCGGGTGGCATCCCCGGCAGGTCTGCAGGGAACACCTATGGAAACTCACGAACAACTGGCACTAATCCATGAAAGAAACCTCGGCACTAGAATCGTGGACATAAGCAAGATAAGCTAGATACCCCTTGTTGACTATATGCCGAACCTTTACATAAGAGATAACCCTGCTGGTAGAATGGCCAGAAGTCTCTCTCTCTCCACTCTAATCGAGGCAACCCCGCAAGGCTAAGGTCACCATCTTGTCATGGCAATCCAATATAGGATGATAAGGTGACAACCAATCCATACACAAAATGACATCAAAATCTACCATATCGAGAAGTAGAAGATCTACACGAGTCTCAAGACTCCCTATTCTGAACACAAACGAATGATAAACACGATCTACAATAATAGCACCCCCCACAGGTGTGGACACATGTGGAACTCAAATAAGAGCACTCAAATAATCATGAGGCACAACCAAATATGAAGCAAAATAGGATGACACATAGGAGTAAGTAGATCAAAGATCAAATAGAGCTGAAGCATCTCTACTGCAAACTAAAACAGTACATGTAATAACAGCGTCGGATGACTCAGCCTCAGGCCTAGCAGGAAAAGCATAACATCGGGGCTGGGCCCCACCACCCTGAACCACGTCCCCAGGATGACCTCTAGTTGGCTGACCTCCACCTCTAACGGCCTGACCTCTACCTTTAATAGTCCGGCCTCTACCTCTGGCTACCTGACCCCTGCCTCTGGCTGGTTGAGCAGGTGGTATAACAAATACTGTGGCGGGACGCCCAATAATGTCGGATAGGTCCTCCTGATATGCCCATAACCACCACACTCGAAACATCCATCCTAGTACTGTGGCTGTGGAAACTGAGACTGACCCGAACGGGTTGAATGACCACGGTAATAAGCTGAAGATGTGGTACGTGTTCTCGCCATCTGCGAGAGAATAAGAGTAGAAGAGTTTAATCAGTATTGAGAAAACAAAATCGCACGACAGAGAAGAGCATAAGTGAAATTTGTTCCTAAACTTCATAGCCTCTAGGAGATAAGTATAGACGTCTCCGTACCGACCCCCCAGACTCTGCTCAGCTCGCTCATGAATTGTGAGACCTAGGCAACCTAGTGCTCTGATACCAACTTGTCATGACCCAGAACTCCCACCATCGGGACCGTGATGGCGCCTAATATTTCACTTGCTAGGCAAGCCAACGTTAGAGAATTATTAAGCCAATTCTTATACATTTCAGTAGATAACAAACAAATAAGCTATAATGAGTTGCAATGAGTGCGAAAATATATAACAACCTCAATATATATACTACTACCCGGATCTGGAGTCACAATTCACGAACTTCTAAGATTTACTACAAGTAAATGTGTGTAAGAAATACAACTGTTTTTGAAAGGAAAGAAATAGTAAAGTGCAATGTATAGAAGGGACTCCAGGGTCTGCGGACGCCGGCAGATCTACCTTGGGTCTCCTGTCAGATGAATTCAGTAGCTAACCTCACGATCAGCTCGGACCAGCACCAAAATCTGCACAAGAAGTGCAGAGTGCAGTATCAGTACAACCGACCCCATGTACGGGTAAGTGCCGAGCCTAACCTCGATGAAGTAGTGACGAGGCTACGTCGGGTCACTCATACTAAAGCATGTACGAACTATATATTATAAAAGCAAAAAAGGAAGACAAAATAGAATAAAACAGTAATTTGCAAAAAATAACTACAACTCACAGATAAGTCAACAGCGTTCAGAAATTACCAATACTTAAGTGCAATAGAGAATACCGTAAAGTTAACACAGCTCAGGGAAACATAAACACATAGGTTGTTGCAGCGCGCAACCCGATCCCACAGTACATCTCATATTCCTCCCTTATTTCCTCATATATCATAAACAACTGTGAATATAAATAAAAGTGTTGATGCGTGCAACCCAATCCCATCATATCACAATAACACAATCATAGTTCACCCTTATGCGACCAAACAATCCACCCTTATTACACCTGTTTCGGCGTGCAACCCTTTTCCACCGTACAATATCGATTCATCCTTATTCCACCTCAATATATCACCCTTATTCCACCTGTTGCAGCGTGCAACCCGTTCCCACCATATCAACATCAAGTACTCAGTATACATAGTAATTCACAATTCAAATCACGGAAACCCTTCACAATACTTAAACACCAAACCGAAACAAATAGGAAACTTGTACGTCATGAAAGTTCACATAAGTAATACTACACAACGAATTCGAGCATGCCTATTGTTACTCGTTTGCGTGTGACTATTCGCGTTCGCTTAGAGCATCCCCCAATGCTCCGCGTTCGCGGCCGTAATATCACGTTCGCGTATGAGAAAAACCCATCCAGCCCAATTCACACTTCGTGTTCGCCCATGTCCAAATTACGATAGGGACCCACCGGGACCATCAAATCACGAATCCGGGTCCGTTTGCTCAAAGCGTTGATCGAAGTCAACTTAAATAAATTTTTACGGCAAGATTCTTATTTTTATCAGTTTTTAACATATAAGCCTTCCAGAAGAACAGCCGGATTGCGCACGGAATTCGAAGAAGGCTAAAATGAGGTTTTTGAGACCTCAAAACACAAAATTAAGTTCTAAAATATAATATGACCTATTGGGTCAGCACACTTTCCTAATATATAAGACTTTAAAATCAACTAAATTTTATTTATTAAATCCTTCTTTATTTGAACCATGTAAAAACTCCGAATATATAGGAATTTGAAATTGAATAAGATGTTACTTCTATAAATATTTTCCTTATTTAAATTATATAACTATCACGATTCTAAGTTTTTAAAATGCTAGGAATAGTAGTGAAAGCTTCTTTTTTTTCAAAAAATTAGTCTCAGAATTAAACACTTAAGAATCATGAAGTATAATTTAAATTAGATTATATTATTTCTTTAATATTTAAATTTTAGTTTATAATCAACTTGAGATATGGAGATATATTGTCCATCAAATATAGAATTAATTCTGAAAGAATTACTCTATCAAATATGAAATGACAACTTTATTAACATTAGTGTATTACTATATGATATAATCTTTCATCATAAACTTTATTTTAGACATATTAAATCAAATTTTATAACTTTTGGTAGCGCGAACAATTATTTTAGACGTTTAGAATTTAATATAGTCTAATGGCCACTTTTTATAGGTATCACTTATCACTTGTCATATTTTGCGAGAAAATAATTAAATAACTTGAAAAGACTTGAATATATGTCGATGAGCATGTCTGAAAAATATTTTCAATTCTAAGCCACTAAATTTTATTAAAATCTTAAAATTAAAGGAACTTAGCAGGCTAAGGAAAGAAAAGGAAGTAATTTTTATTAAACATGCCTTAAAATATAAACGTTTGTTCTTTGATGGTCAAAACTCCGAGTAATATGATGAATGATATATTAAAAAATTATTTTATTAGACCAACTCGACTTGTAAAGAGTAATCACTAAGATTGAGACAATAGAAAATACCCAAGCACTCTTAAGTAAATACAAAACTAAACAAATAAATTTCATAGCTAACTGTAATGATCTAAAGCCAAGCTATAATAAGAGATTAAAAATTATTTCATAAAAATATATGTACTAAT
Organism: Nicotiana paniculata; assembly: GCA_005239505.1. Classification (NCBI taxonomy): domain Eukaryota; kingdom Viridiplantae; phylum Streptophyta; class Magnoliopsida; order Solanales; family Solanaceae; genus Nicotiana; species Nicotiana paniculata. The sequence goes on along the minus strand of ML345058.1, from coordinate 50,769 downwards.
AAAACAAATTAAAAGGATTTATTTCTCATTTGTGCAATCAAAAGAGACAAGAAAAATAGTTATTTTAGAAAAAGTGGATTGATAATGAAAAGTTAAATTAGAAGCATAAAAATAAAACAAATATAATAGAGAAGGGAAAATCAAACTTGAAGAAGGAGATACAATTACTAATTAATAAGAGAGAAGAAAACCTTATCATAATTTATTTACTCATTTGAACAACCTGAACTAAATTCAAAAAAAGCATATACTTTAGAACTTTAGTAAGGATAATCATACATACTATATGGTATATATAATACTTACCATTTGAAGTAATATTTTTTACTCCAAGAACATAGTCTATAAGGAGATATTAGGTTAGATAAAAAAACATAACAAATCATATTATATTCATAAAAATATATATAAATATAAAAGTTGTATAATCAACTTTAAAAGTTGTATAATCAACTTACATGAATTCTTAATCGTTGCAAGTTGAGAAGATATCGAATAACATGCATTCAACTGTTTTGCCAATATAACATTTATTTGCAATTTAAATAAATGTTGCATTTTCTGAACGTCAATTGTTATTGCACATAATTTATTCTTCTTCTTAATTTTATGCACTTTATTTAAACCCAAAGTGATTAAAATTACTCTCAAATTGGAGAGGTTTTGCAGTCTTACCTTATATTTGTGCCACCTTTTAACCAGTACCATATTTTTAAAAATTATTGATTTGGTAGTCAGCTGATAAAAATCCGTAATAATATAATAATTACACCCCTAGCAAAAGATATAAAACCAGAATCATGCAACCTCGCTTGTGAAAAAAGATCTCCTCCTCTCCTCTCGCAAGCTTTATAAGAAAATCATAAACTTGTCGAGATTCGTCTTCACAATCACACTTGCATGAAGTTGTTTCATCTTGAAGCTAAAACTTCATGCTAATGTATCATGACGTTGTTTTATATTGAAGCTAAAATGCCATGCTAATATAGCATAAAGTTGTTTTCGTTGAAGCTAAAACTTCATGCTAATGCATGCTGAAGTTATTTACCTACAGTCTACAGTTTTGTCATGAGTTTTATCCGAAACTTCAGTCTAAACATGCTGAAGTTATTTAGTTCATTTGCTAAAACTTCAGACTAAACTTGCTTAAGTTTTTTTAGTTCATTTGCGAAAACTTCAGACTAGACAAGCTTAAGTTTTTGTCTTGCAGTATATAATTTTCTAATGAGTTTTTGCTAATGCATGATGAAATTATTTAGTTCATTTGCTAAAACTTCAGATTAGACATGCTTAAGTTATATAGTTCATTTGCTAAAACGTCAAAATAAACATGCTTAAGTTTCTTAGTTCATTTGCGAAAACTTCAGACTAAATATGCTTAAGTTTTTTAGTTCATTTGCTAAAATTTCAAACTAAACATGCTTAAGTTTTTGTCTTCCATTATGTAATTTTCTGATGAGTTTTTTTCAATATATGCTAAAATTATTTAATTTATTTGCTAAAACTTCATACCAAAACATACTAAAATTTTGTCCTATAATCTACCTATTATTAAAGAAGGGTAAAATCATCTTTTTAAAATATTTTTAACGGAAAAATGAATACCATGCAAAGGAACAACCAAATAAAGCGTGAAGTATACTCTTCGTATGTGGCCAATATTCAAACCCAATTGCAAATTGAAATATATTCCCAATTCGGTAATCCACTGCATTAAGAACATTTATATTCCCCTCTTTTCCTTTTTCATATTCCTTCCCCATTAAGATAAACCAACAATAAAATAATTAAATAATTACACAAATTGTGAAATGCAAAAATATAATCAATTCCATTCTTAAAAGCGGTCAGATAAGGAGAAGCAAAAGAAGTTTTTTAGGTTGAATTTTTCACTTTTCCATTGTTGAAATTGTCAAAGAAATTTACAGAGGTTTTTCGAGATGAAGATCACAGCGTTGATGGTATTGAAATGCAATCCAGAAGGTTCGGATCCAGTGATCTTAGCGAACGCATCTGATGTGAGCCATTTCGGGTATTTTCAGAGATCCAGCGTTAAGGAATTCATCGTTTTCGTGGGTCGGACCGTCGCTAAACGCAACCCACCCGGCCAACGCCAATCCGTTCAGCACGAAGGTTTAATTTTTCTAGAAACCCTTTTCGAATTTTGGTTTGATTTATTTGAATTTTTTAGTGAGTTTGTGTTATTTCGGCCTGGGGAATCTGCTGTGTGTTTGATCTGATTTTGGGGAATTACAGAAGCGTTATGGGTTGATGAATTTTTGTTCCTAATTGTGTATTCCGTCCGTCCTTCCCAATTCATGTGATGTTGTTTCTCAATTTACGTGATGTTGTTCAAGAAAAAAAAAACTTTGAAACTTGTGGTGGAAAACAAATTATAAATATTTTGGGGTAGTAAATCAAATCATTAAGGGTAAACTAGTAAGTTTAAAGTTAATTTATTTCTAAATATATAAAGCTATTAAGAGTATCACATAAATTGGGACGGGGAGTAGTTGGTTTTGAGAAATTATGAGGCTCGTTGATCAATTTCGCTGTTTCTTTTGGTTGATTGTATAGATGGATGAGTAATGTTGCGAAGTTGCAGCTATTGGTCCTATAGTTGCTGATGATGCTTTGATACTTGAATTAGTTGGGAATTTGATATTAGTCATGTTAATATGGTTACTTCTGGTCCTATGTGTTTTCGAGGAGTCTGTCCTATTAGAGATTATTATGCCAATAGAAACTGTAAAAAACTTCTAGTACTACTTTTTATTTTTATTTTTTAAGATGTTGACCGTAGATGAATTTAAATGGGAACATGGTCAATGGGGATTCATATAGCCAATTCCAATTTGCTTGGGACTGAGGAGGAGTTGTTGTTTGGGAGATGGTTTTGTTGGACGTGTTTGGGGGTTGGGGGTTTGCAAAAGTAGAAGGAAGAAGTAGGGAATAGCTTAGTTGGGAAAATAGTTTAGTGTGAACTGATTATCTTTTCGGTTAAATATTTTGAGGTGTTCGCACCCTTAACATCAGTTTTGTTAAGGGTTCTTGATATGTAGTTTATGATAACTGGTCAGATTGGTTCCATATCTCACTCTGGCACAGAGTAGTAAAGTTGAGTTTTATGTCATGTTAGATTAGTTCTAGGGTCTGTGAAGAAAAGATCCCCTTTTTATGATTATTTTATGTGATTATTGAGTGAAGTATGTGAGCGTTGAGGATGGAATGAAACGAGCTGCTGAGTGGATTTGGCAATCTTTAGCACATAAATTGCTCCTGGCTTTGTACCTAGATGTTACTTTCCAGATACTCTATTCATTTTCCTCAATACATTTTGCTATTCAAAGTTTTTAGTTTCTTCTCTTTAAATTTCTGACATGTGTTGAGTTTTAGTGGTTGGCTATGGAATTGGTTAGTTAGAGCTACAAGTCTTAGTCCACAGAAAAAAGCAAATTCCTTCGTGTCTCCCTCAGCACCCTCCACAAAAAGCCCCAAATGAGCGAAAATAAGATTAATTATGATTCCAAGTTGTTTAGTCGTGCCACTGGAAGCAGCGTCAACACTCAGCATGCTGATTACACATTTAACAAGGAGGTTTCAGTGATCATTCACTTTAACATGGTTGGGTTTCATGAATAAGTATTTTGTTTGGATTAGGTATTCTAAAATTCACTTTTGCTATATATCAGGATTTCAAACTGTAGGTTTCTGTTGATTTCTAATGAAATGGTTGATTATATATTGATTTGAGGTTTTCTATTTCTCAAAATTTACCTGAAGTACAAGTGGTCTTATTTTGTATTTCTAAAACAATAGTGTGATCAGTATTACAAAATACTGCTTAATCTATCACTTTACATGTGATAGATTTTGTGATTGTGATTAGTTTCCTTTACCTTATATTATAAGCTTCAAGAAGTTCTCGTAGAAGTTGATTGATATAGTACAATCTGATATATAAATGTATTTTCTCTTTTCTGTCATTGTGTATTTTAAGAAGTTATATTGTATCAATTAGAAGTCAATACATGTAAAATGTTATTCGTTTAATTTATAATTGAGAAAACATAAATCTACTGATACATGGTATATCCCTCAAATATATTTTTCCACTCGCACTTGGTTTGACATATGTTTTAATCTCTTTTTTTGACTTTAGAATACAAGGTACATTCATACAATCGAAATGGTTTATGTGCTTTGGGTTTCATGGATGATCACTATCCAGTTCGAAGTGCATTTTCACTGCTCAACCAGGTATTTGTCTTCTATTTTAGATATTCAGCTGCGAAAGGAGAAACTCTATATATCCAGAAATCAAATTGTGGACATCTAATTCTTCCAGGTTCTGGATGAATATCTAAAGAGTTTTGGTGAGTCGTGGAAAACTGCGCAAAGCGACAATGCTCAACCATGGCCTTATCTGAATGAAGCTCTAGCCAAATTCCAGGTATCCCTTTTGTTTCCCGGTGCTGATTGATGATGGAATTTCCTTTTCAATCAAATTCTTCCTACCTTCATTTTAAAACATTTGATGCTTGAGCTGAAGTCCTGTCATGTTACCCCTACAGGATCCTGCTGAGGCTGATAAGCTGTTCAAAATTCAGAGAGAGTTGGATGAAACAAAAATTATTCTCGTAAGTATTAATAATAAAAAAAAAATTTAAAAAAATTATTGTCGTACTTATTGTGTTATTCATATGATTGCCTGCTTAATGTTATCTTTTTGACCTTCGCTATTGAAAGGTGATAGTAAGCATTATGCATTTGGATAATGAACATTTGATCATGAGGACCGAGTTGTGGAAGACCTGGACACAATATAGATTCTCCATTTCTTTGGTTAATGATCTTTATCCCGTAATGGTTATATAAGGACGTGTAACTCAGAGCCACTGCTAGCCATTTTCCTGTAGAGCTTCTGCTGTTGTGCATTAAGTTACCAAAAAAGTATTAGTTTTTATTGCTTTTGACAGGTCGTGATTGTCTATATGCTTAATTTCTCGTTCTTCCTTTGAATTTTTATTGGCTTGTGTCCTGCATTGGTCGAGGGAATGGGTTGTGTCTTTTATATGGTTTTGGACAGTCTTCACACATGAGCTAGCTCTTAAGATTGACTTATGCCGAAGGTCCATGTGCGTAACATGGTATAAGTTGGACCATGTCTCTTGGAAACCGTCTCTTTACCTGCACAATATAGGGGTAAAGTCTGTGTACACACTACTTTCCCCAGACCGCACATGTGGGAATATATTGAGTATGTTGTTGGTGGTGGTATGAGTTGGACCATCTTGTTGTGTCGTCCCTCATTTTATTCATTAACACTCCATATGTCCAATCTGGGTGTGCTGGACTGCGGGCGGGCCTGTTATAGTATCCACATTGGTTGAGATAATGGTTTGTAGTCTCTTTATGTGATTTTGGGCAACCCGTCTCATAAACTAGCTTCCGTGGTTAAGTGAGGTGCCAGGTCCATTTTTCTTAACACACACAAGAGTTTGGTTTTGTATGCTTCATTCTCATGCTCTATCTCATTATATTTTGACGGGATGCAAGACTTATGTATTTCAAATTTATCATAGAGCCTGCTTTTGGAGCACTAGACTATTTCCATACTGTATATTGTATTCTGAAAATCGTTATCGTGTTCAAATGGTTGTAAAGACATTCATGCTGAGTACTCATTTCTGGTCATTGACTCTATGATTATTTATTCTGTTTATAATATGGAAAAATGTGCATTCTCAAAAAGGAAAAGGAATAAATGTGATATTGAACTCTTGAATTTCCTTTTCACCCGGTTACTTTTGAGATGAGGTCACCTGCTTCACTATAGCCTAGTGCTTGGATGTTTAGTAATAGTCTATTAGAGAATAAAGTAGGTGGAGTTTTTTCTCCAAGTTCTTTACCACCACGCGTGTTTGATTAGGGTGGAAGTGAAAGAACAGAAGCGATTTGAGCTGTGGGTTATTTCTATTGTTTTGTACTTTGGCGAGGATGTAATAGATTGGAGAAGTAAACATGGTGGTTGCTTCTCTGTCTACTTCTTAGCCCCTTCCAACTTGGACAAAAAGAAGGGAAGCATATCCTTTGTGGTTACATTTCAACCTTGCCAAACATTAGAGGTAAATCATGAATTCCCCCTCCTTAGAAGTAAAAATAAATGATTTCTTTCATCTTTATCATTCCTATCCTATTTGGGAACCAAGCATACTGATAGTGATGGTGAGTGATTAATAGAGAGGGAGTTCCAGGGAAGTTCTGTCCCCTGGAAAAGGAAAAGAAATAGAGAAAGCCTAGGTCAAGGCAGAAAGTTAAAGTCTGACTTCCCTTGTAGTTGGGGCTAGGGGTTACGCGTCCGATTCGACAATGAACACTAAATGGAAAAGGCAAATCAATTTTCTCCCACCAACTAAGAATCTTGCATAAAAAGCATCTATGTAAGTACGATTTTATGACCAATCATATATGCCATTTAGAATTTTGTCCCACAGAATTCTGTTAGGGCCCTTTCTAACAAAAGAATTAATTAACTCAAAATTTAGCTCAAGGAAGAATATCTTAAGGATGTTATAGATGCTGTAGGCTATCAGTGAAAGTTGATCTCACATTCTGTTTTTGACTGCTTAGAATTAACAAAATATGTTGCTGTTTTTTGGTGGATGTGTATCTACCTTCTTAAATTTGGTCTTCATCACCTATATCACGGAGCAGACTATCTAGAGTCGGTATATAACTTTATTTTCTCCTATTTGTCCCTATTGTTTTCTGGAGAGCAAGAAAGTATGTTTCTCTTTCCTTCTTTTTGTTTGTGTGTTTTTTTTTTTTTTTTGGGGTGGGGAGTTGGTGATGGTGGTGGTTATAATGGCATCAAAATTGGCATAAGCATAAATGAAAACTCAAAACCCATACAGCTATTTAGGATTCCTTTTTCTTTCGGGTTCCTAAAATATATGGTACGTCATTCTGAGTATGGGTTTCTACTTTTTATTGATAAGCTCTCCAAGTTATTTCCACTTTGTCCCTCTTGTAGGCCATGGTTGTTTCTTTGAATAATATCTGGTTTGAAGTTCCTGGGCATTTTAACCAGACTATTTTAACATATATATGGACATGCTGAAACGTAAATCAAATGCTGTTGAGTAGAAATTAGGAAAATGAATCTTATTCTTCCAATGCACTGTCAGTGCGGTAGCTAAATATTTGTTTTGAAGTAACGAATTTGAGATGCTAGTTATTCTGTTTATTTCGGATTTGCTTTCAAAATGCGCCTGCATTATGTATTAAACTATTAATGCATGAAAATACTCTGCTCTGCTTCTTTTTGTTGCTGTTAGCTCTACTGATGTTGGTCTTCTTTACCTGGACACAGCATAAGACAATTGACAGCGTCTTAGAACGGGGTGAGAAGCTCGACAGTTTGGTTGAGAAGAGTTCAGATCTCAGTGCTGCTTCACAGGTACTTTTGTGACGGTGCATCTGTTTTAGTTTTGTTTCCTTCCTTCTTGATGAGGTAAATAATTTTTTGTGGAAAACTTCACATATATCTGTTAAGGATTGCTCTTCCATTTATCTGGTAAACCTACAATTATCTCTTCCCAACCTCTCCACCTAGTAGTCAACAGTAGCCCTTCCCCACTTTGTTCCCAGGGTGAGCCGAACCCTCGACCTCAAGGTTGGAAGTGGAGTAAGGCTTAGTTCTTCACAATTCCATATTGTGCTTTCCATTTGAGCAACCCTCTCTTATCAAAGGATTTTCTCTTCCTTGTTTCTTTGTGAGTAATTATTCATATTGACTTCTACTGTTTTATCAGTTTATTTTTGACAAATCAAATTGTCTTTACTGTTGTGTGGATGATACTCAGATTCTTGACAAAGTGTTATTGGGTCACTTCAACTAAAAAAGATGCAAGTAGCTTGTTAAGTTCAATATTGAAGTAAAAAGAAATTATTGAGTTGCACAGGAAAGGTTATTTGCAATTAATTTAGGGGAGGTATTTGACTAAGTCACATTCTTTACAAGCATGGTGGACATGGCTATGGTACTCAAATTTTGCAGGCTTTATGTGAAGAAATAACCAAGGTTTAGATAGATGAGAAGAAATAACCTACTATTTTTGTCTCCATGGGGATCTCCCATCCCTTTACATTGGAAATTACTCTTTTTCCCGAACATACAGCAGGCTAACTTAGTGCTAACTTGAGTCATTGGAATGTAATCTAAAAACTAACTGATTTCCCTGCATCCGAAGGTAGACAGCCTCCTGTACTGTATTCCACTGTGTGAAAAAGGGACTCCTTTGGGCATTAGCTTCTTTTCTTTCCTGTCCTTACTTTTGCTCCCCCCCCCCCTTTGTTTCTTATTTTTCTTCTCCTTTTCGTCGTTGTCTTGGCCTAGTTTTGCCCTAGTAGATTGAACGCCTGAACTTTGTTATAGACTTGTAGTCGAGCTGCTTTTATTTTAGTTGGCTAAAGAAGTTGGAGGAACTTGATGTATGTGAAAGGTGAGGAATGACATGGATAGAGAATTCCCATTGATCTGCAAGAAAAATTGCATGCATTTAATATGAATTGATCTTGGCCAGTATAATCAGGAGTTTGTTGCTTACAAGAATAACCAGTATTGCTGGGTCTCTTTGTTAATTTGCTTTTGGGATGTCTTTTGGGAGGGATTCGGCATATTGAAGGCGAATGCATGTCTACCTGCAAAAAGGAAGGGGTAAGGTCCGCGTACACACTATCCTCCCCATACCCTACTTATGGTATTACATCGGATATGCTGTTGCTATTGAAGGCGAATGCATGTGATGAAACCGACAATATTCAAATGTGGAATATGGAACTGAGCAACAAGCTCTGTAGTATTATCACACAAGATATCCGCACTACCCATCTGCTGGCCCTGCAGATCAAAGATATCTTCCTGTCAGCTTCCACGTGTCAAAACATTATAGAATCACGCTCTGTTATATGTCTTGGGAGATATTTGGATGCACTGGAAGACACATTCAGCTAAAAAATTGTCTTTTTTTGGGTTTGGGGGGGGGGGGGGGGGGGGGGGGGGGGAGGGGGGAGACTGCTGAATGAAATTAACATGGTGATGCTATTTCTTGACGTGCTCATCGACAGGGAAAGTAAACGTCTGAAATAACTGTCTTCTTCTTAAACATGAACAGTGTCCGTTTGAATCTCTTTGCTCCGTTGAACCAATATCTTTTGGTGATATGATGGATCGCCCCAATTAGAAACAAGATGTGCTTGTTTGTTAATGCTGATAGCTATTTGTTATTGTTACTCTTGCTAATGGTAATATTGTAGAAGCCTGTTGTTTTTTTCAAAAATAGGTTTGTAGAAGCTGTAGAATCTTACAGATCAGCTTTAAACCTTCGTTAGGTCCAACTTATTTCCTGACATAAAATTGGTGGTTTTCAAACAGATGTTCTACAAGCAGGCGAAGAAAACCAATTCATGCTGTACGATCTTATAGATGATTTCAGAAGAAAGGGGGCTATTCTATCACGGACAAACTCGTGTTTACGTTATATATGAAGTTATCGGAAAATTGCTTGTTTATACCATCTATGATTTCTGTTAGCTCGAATTCATTTGGTTCTCTGCTGTAATATGATCTCAGATGAAGAGAAGGGTTTCAGTCTCAGATTGATAAAGTTGTTTGAAAGTTGTGATGTCACCTAAATATAGTTATGTGATAAGTTTCCTGATGGTTACTGGCTTCCTCTTACCTGTTACTATCTCTTGATATACGCAGACTCTGAATACTTTAGTTGTACCTAAATTTATATATTACTAGTCATTGGCTATGAGCAATGCAGGTATGTTCTATGTTGCTCGTTGCATTATCTGTATTCAAAACAATAAGCTCCAAATATCTATATACCAAAATCATTTATTTGAGTGATGTGGCAGAGATGGAGGTTTACTAAAATTTACCAGAGTTGGAATATGATGTACTTCTCTTCACAATTCAAATGATTGAATAGTAACAAAGAATGTTCTTAGTATTTGACTATTTTCTTAATTATCTATCAAAAAATACCGTTTCTTTTATAAATTTCACAAAAAGATGCAACTTGAGCTGACTAGCTATTATCAGAAATTTCATATTATAATAGGTAGAAGGTTTAACTTATCATATATATATTCTGCAATAGTAATCCATTTATTCTGTTAAAAGTTTGATTCAACTGAGCATACAATTAGCAAAAGGTGAAACTATAGGCTATGTACATTTATAAGTAGCTTATTATAAAAATTGGCCAATTCATGAAATATTATCATTATTAGCCAATTAGCTATTTATGATAAAAAAAATATTAATTTTTTGCTTTTTTTTTTTTGAGTGGGTGTTATTAGCATAGACTCGGTACATCTTGAGGAGTTTGAATCTCAGTTTTGGGATGATTTAGTGGAGTTTTGAAGTGGTTTGAATTGAAAAAAAGTAATATGTATATCATTTGTATATATCATGTATATCATATTTGTATCAGAAGTGTATCACATGTATATCCATGTATACCTGTATGTGCAATACATGTGTGATACATGTTTGATATAGGTGTTGCATAAGAATTTTTTTGAACTCGATTTTAACTATGAATTTTAATACCAAATCAGTCCAGATCACCTCCAATCTTTCTCAAATTTTGTATATTGATTCATCTATATGATTTCAATGAATTTCAACTATATCCATTGAAAAAAATCTCTTTTTGCTTACATTTTTGGAATCTTTATATATATATATATATATATATATATATATATATATATATATATATATATATATATATATATATATATATATATATATATATATATATATATATTATCACTTTGTTTTCTATCTCATCCACCAAATTTCCTTTGAGTCTTGCATCTAATGTTGCCGATCACACTTAGAAATATGAAAGGAGATTTTTGCGTGTGATTCTTGGATAGAAAGAAGCTTATTTATTTGGATTTTCAATTTTTATGTGCTTGATTAGTTTTGGTAAGTTTATGATTAATGACTAGATGTTGTGATAAGTTAGGACTTAGTTGGGACATTTAAGTAAACAAAATGGATGTAGCGTCATTTAACTTTAAAAGTCCAGGTCTGGGAAACAATTAATACTTCTGTCTATTATCATAGAATGTGATGCCAATAATGCGCAGAGTGAAAAAAGTGACAAACATTAGACAATATTTATATAATCGATCTTAATTATCTTGAGAATGAAGTTTATTTGATTGATTTGGTTCTACTTCCCAAACGCAACTTTTCAAGCATAATATGATTGCATGAACACTCCATCTCATATTAAAAGCAATTTTTGCAACTTTAACCATTTCTAACTTTGTAGATTAATATGAAAAAAATTATAAAAATATTGAGTTGTGAACTCATATCTTGAAAGAACTTAAAACCTTAAGTGCATTAAATTTAAATCATATATTCGCTTACAGATTGGAGTTATTCTTTAACTCTTACCTTTAATTTCACATATTGGAGAATTTTATGTTATCCATCTTTGGATCTTCTGCGTTCATAATGCGTTATTTTGAATTATACAAATTGATGGTTCAAGACCTGTTGCAGAAGAGGCGAATCTAGAATTTAAGCTTTATAAATTCAAATTTTAAGAATTTTAGCATTAAATTAATTCTATTTTTAAAAATACCGACTTTAATTAAATTTGGTGTCACGACACTGCACCCGCCTCGTCTAAATTTGGTTGTCTGCACTCTATAACTTTATGCCAAAAGTGTGTGTATATATATATATATATATATATTAACTATATATTAACTATGTTCTTATAGAAGCAATAGAAATTATCGGAAGTTTTGAACATCGAAGAGTTAGATCTTAGAAAAGGTAAGAATAAGACCATAAGTAAATTAATGGAAAAGGTGAAATGAAAGATTGTGGCTCCTCCATAAACTAAGAAAGAGAGTGTAAAGTTATAAAATGTTTCCTACTAAAAAAATAAAAAGTGAAATAATAATTTTCCTTATCAAATCGATTCATCAAAGAGAGTTATTCGTATTTCCCTATTTTTCGAGTCAAACGATCACTTATTCACATAGCTAAAATGTTGGCTTTCTTTTTATATGAAATTTTTTATTTTCTTCTGAATAGTACTCTATATTTTTTTTTAAAAAAAGCTTATTATTTCTCGAAAATGAGCACCCCCCTCCCCTCCCCCCAATTTGGGGCCCTAAAGAGACAGCTTTAGTTGCTTCATGGTTAAGCCCAAGGGCGGACCTACGTGGGGAGGTGAGGGGCCACGAGAACCTGTTAACCTCGGCAAAAATACAGTATATGTATTTTGTACCTATGTGTATATACAGTAAGGACCCCTTAAATATTTTATGTGTGCCCCTAAACACAAATGTTGGTTAGAAGAGTTGGTTAAAGGAAGCACTCAAAGTGCCTTCACTTCTATGACGTCCCAAGATCGACTCCTATCCCACAACTTTTATAATGCTATTGTACTTTTACTATTTTTGATTTCAATGATTGTTTAATTACTTAGCAATTTGATTGAGAAGGAAGGATCCTTATGTGGTTGAGAAGAAAGATCCTTAGGTGATTGAAGAAAATGTTATTTTGCTTGGAATCGTTTTTTTTAGGAAGTTCTTGTTCTTATGAATTTAGATAATATATTCTTGGCGAAGTTTAATTCTTTTCAATCAAGTTCTAGTTTTAAGAGACAATGCCTCTCATTTTATAGATGAGTTTGATGTGAAATAATCCCTACCCTGCTATGAGTGGACGATGTACTTAAGTTATAATAGTACAAAATTAATGATATTTGATAATATCAAAATTTGTATTTTAATGATAGTTATCATAATCATTAAGTTTTTACATATTTGAACATTGAACTTTATCGCTAGCTAGTATTTGATATACTAAAGATGGTGCCCCCGCTATGTTCATCCTGGGTCCGCCTCTAGTTAAGCCGAAACTGGATATGAGTTACTACGATATTACACCCTTTATGAAAATAATTACATGCAAAGTCGACGCTAGAATTTTGAGCTATGCGCTATAAATTATAGAAAAAGCAGCTTATTAGGTTACACATAGATTATTATGTTTTAATATAAATATAAAATTTGAGTTAAAATTACTGATTTTATCAAAACTAGCTCCTCCCCTATCTATACAGAAATCTCCACAACTAAAGTTCCAAGATTATTGCTCATTACATCGTTTCTGATGGACCCATAAAATTTTAGGCAATTTGGAGTCTGTCGTCCGAATTCATGAATATGGTGTGGATATTAGCACACAAAAAATTGAAAATAGTCCTGAATTCCTTTTTTATGGCCCTAAAACTCCAAAAAGCGAGGAACGCTCACGATAAAGCGATGACTATTGTTTATTAGGTCATTTCTGACGAGGTCACAAAACTTTAGGCAATTCAGATTCTGTCTCCTCAATTCATGAAAATGGCGTGGACATTAGCAAAGAAAAAATTAAAAATCGTCATTAATTCCTATTTTGAACCCTAAAACGCCAAAAAATAAGGAGCAATCATGACAGAACAATGCCTATTATTTATTAGGTCGCTTCTTATAAGCCCATAAAAGTGTAGGCAATTTGGATCCCGCCGCCCGAATTAATGAAGATGGCATGGACATTAGCACACGAAAAATTAGAAATCGTCATGAAGTCTTGTTTTATGGCTCTAAAACGCCAAAAACCCAGGAACATTCATGGTGAGACAATGATTATTATTTATTAGGTCATTGCTGATGGGCCCACAAAGTTTTAGGCAAATCAGAGACCGTCGCCCGAATTCATGGAGATGATGTATACATTAGCACACGAAAAGTTTAAAAATTGTCCTGAATTTCTATTTTATGGCCCTATCGATAACTATTGCTCATTAGGTCTTTTTAAAATGTAAAAAATGTGAAACGGTAATGGCGCGACAATGACTATGGTTCATTAGGTCGTTTTTGATGGACCCTAAAAATTTTAGGCGATTCGGGGTCAACCGCCCGAATTCATGAAGATTAACATGGACATTAGCACAAGAAAAATCGAAAATCGTCCTAAATTCCAGTTTTGTAACTTAAAATGCCAAAAAAGAGAAACACTCATGGAAAACAATAACTTTTGTTCATTAGGTCGTTTCTGATGGGCCCACAAAATTTTAGGTGATTCGGGCCCCGTCGTCCGAATTCATGAAGATGACATAGATATTAGCACATGAAAAATAAGAAATCGTGTTGAATTCCTATTTTATGGCCCTAAAACGTCAAAAATTAAGGAATGGTCTGTAAAGCCCCGTGAATTTTATAATTAATTCAGGCTAATTTTGAGATTAAGGATGTAAGTTAATTAAACTGAGCTACATGAGATTAATTAAGAAAACTATATTATTGGATGGTTTGAGGGATAATTATTTGGCGGTTGTAGATGGGGTTAAATGGAAAAATGAAATAAGCTGGTAACAAAACCAGACAAGGTTCTCAATACATTATGCAATTTCAAATTCAATGGACAGGTAAGAAACTAAGGGCTGTCAACGACTAAGGGGACACGAAGACAAGAGTATTAAAGGAAATAAGAATGAACAAAGGAATGGAAATTAAGAAAATTTAGTGGCTTGATAATGGAACTCATTTGAAAATAAAATGAGAAGTCAAAAAGGTCCAAAGGCAAATTACAGCAATTATTTGGGACTTGGTTATTGAAAGTCTAGAGAGAAGGAAGAGCCATCTACCATAAATACATTTTCAAGATAAGAATTAAATTCTTTTTTTTTTTGTAGATTTGGTTTATTTATTATATCTTTAACCCTCCAATATCATGGAATTCGTAGATTTTTGAAGATAATCTCAAGGACACTTCAAGAACTCAAATCTTAAAATTATAGGGTTTGACAAAGAGGTAATCTCTTCACTCCAAAATTATATATTGTACTCCATAGACGTAGTATATTGTATTTATGAAGATGGATTTGCATTTACAACCTCCATTCATGAAACCCTAGAAATTAATCTTGAAATTGAAAAGTTGGTTGGTAGCGATGATGAATAGTGTTGGGTCTTACTCGGACGGTATTGATTTGAGATTCTAATGGAACAATTAGATACCACGATATGTTTAATAAAGGATTTGAAGTTAAAATTCAAGGGTTTACCTTCAAATAAAGAAATGAGAATTTTTGCTAAACTTATGAAATTGGACTTAAGTGTTAGACACTTAGTTGACTTAGTTGGTATTGTTGTGACGCATTATTGAATTATGTGAGTTCGTATATGTAAATTGTGACTCGTTGGCATTATTGGATCATTTGGGAAAAGGTTGAGAGCAATTTGAGGTACGTTGAAACTTACTACCCTCGGAGATTTTTCCCGAAAATATATCGAAACGCGATTAAATAGAAGTTTTAAATGTGAGTCCTAACTCATGCGGACGAGCGAGTTGGGATTGTACCACTTCTTACATCATAAAAGATTTAAGTGTTATGAAGATTATTTTCTTGAAATATTTTATTTTAATTTTCAACCTGAATGAAGGATGAATATCACTTGTAGTATTATTTGAAATGAAAATACATGAGTTTTGAAATACCTTATATTTAATTATTCTCAAATAGTTGATTTGGCAGTGGACATCTTCGTTGATAAATGTAAAGGTTTTGGGAGTTACTTAAGTTCACTAAGATTGACCTTGGATACTTTTCCTCATTAGTTCATGAAACTACATGTGCTGGTGTAGGCGTAGAACCTACCTTACGACTGGGAACTACGACAGAGTAATTCCCATGGGAGGGGGGGGGGTACTATTGTTCTACTTTATTAGCATGACTGAGTTGATTCTTGCATCACAACAATGAGACGACCATCGCAAGTAGGGTATATGGTACTTGCTGTTAGGTACATAACCTAGCTAACTTTCTTCCGTGTCGGTAATAGTATAGTGCGCCCTGTAGGCATATGAATTTTATTAAAATTAAATTCATAAAATAATTTAGATTTTATTGGTCCAAATAAATATTATGGGCTAATATAATTGAATTAATTATATAAGTCCAACACATATGGGTTAATAAATAAGTCTTAATTCATTGGGCTAGCCCATTTAATCGGGCTAAAGTGATGAACCCACTTCATCAGGCCCAAGATGTCATCCTCCTAGAGGCCCAGTTTGGTGTCACATGTCAAATGATGTGGCGTGCCAAGTCAAACGGAAGAGCCAATAGGATTATGCCACGTGTCAAAATGACAAGGCATGTCAAGTCACATTAGAAAGCCAATGGAACTGTGTCACGTGTGCAAGTGACATGTTATGGCCAATCAGATGCGGCCGTGTCACTCTTCAATTTGATTGGTCGAAAAGAGTTTGTTCTTATCACAAATCCTCCCTTCTACAACTATAAATAGGGGTCTTCATAACTCAGAAAAGACACCAGAAGTTATAACAAGAAGCAAGAAAGAGCTCGTGGATCAAATGTTGCAACTTCCTCCACAAGTTTCAAGCTTTAAACAATCAAGTTCAAGATCAAGAACGAAGAACAAGTCAAGTTCAAGCTCAAGAACGAAGAACAAGTCAAGTTCAAGCTCAAGAACGAAGAACAAGTCAAGATTCAAGGAGTACGTTTCAAATCGAAGTTCGTGCTAGTTGAATTCAAGATCATCGTTCATGGAAGCAAATATAGATTCAAGATCAAGCTCAAAGGCCCTTGAATTTATTTACGATCCTGATTTTATTTTCTCGACCCAATTTATCGTCTACAAATTCTGGCACGCCCAGTGGGACGATCTCTGCCTCTCATCTCAACTTTTCAATCACCAAAATTCAAGAACAACGAAATGGCTTCCAAGAAAATCAACTCCAGTTCAACTTCCGCGAAGGCTTCTAATTCCAGGTTCTATGCGGATGTGGAAAACATACTCAAAGTTACCTTTGGAAGCTTTGGACCAGTTACGAGGAGCAAAGCAAGCTCGTTAGGACAGCAAGCACCCCAAGTGTCGTCCGCATCTACCCCTATTTTCGGATCTTCATCCTCAAAAGGATCAAGATCTTCTACAAATGCACCCGAAAGAGGAAGCGATGTTGCTGAAAAGATTAAGAAAAATCTTGCTCTGCTTAACCTCTCCGGATCCAAGCACTCTGCTATGAAGGAAGATGATGACGCTTCAAGTAATGGATCCTCCCCACTTACACCACATAGTGTGAGCCAATCAAGGATCAATCTGTGTGAAAATCCATGCTACTCTCCATCGTCCGTGATAATCATGCAAGTCATGGTGACAAACACTTCATCTGTGGAGGAGCAGTTGGCAAACTTGACGGAAGCAATCACTGGCTTGACCAAGTGCATACAAAATCAAGATGCTAGAATCGATAAGCTAATAGATAGGGTGGAAATCTTAATGGAAGAAGAATCCACCCATGCACCTGGCAAACTCCCAGAAGTTCAAGAGATTGATGCTCCCCCACGACAAGTTGCATCCACTAAGGAAATTCCAATCTCTTTGGAAGGGATGATTCCAATCAATCAACTAAAGGAGTTTATTGAAGGGACTATAAGAAACAAATATGAAGTTGCTTCCAAGTCCTCCTTTACCTACGCAAAGCCGTACACTTCAAGGATCGATATGTTGAAGATGCCTGCTGGCTATCAACCTCCAAAATTTCAACAGTTTGATGGCAAAAGGCAATCCAAAGCAATATATGGCGCACTTCGTTGAGACATGCAATAATGCCGGGACTTATGGAGATTACCTCGTCAAGCACTTTGTTAGCTCATTAAAAGGAAATGCTTTTGATTGGTACACAGATCTCGAGGCTGGATCTATTGATAGCTGGGATCAACTAGAGCAAGAATTCCTCAATCTCTTTTATAGCATGAGACATACTGTGAGCATGGTGGAACTCACAAATACTCGTCAACGAAAAAGTGAACCAGTTATCGACTTATCGTTGGAGGAACGCAAGCCTCAATTTAGACAGGCTTAGTGAAGCTTCTGGCATAGAATATACATCCAAGCCATGCATTGGGTATTGCGCTACATCTTGCAAGGTATCAAGCCTAGCACATTTTAATTACTTGCAACTTGTGCCCATGGCATGTAATTGAGCATGGCCTCCGCTGGAAATGAAAGGCTGCCCATCTATGAACCGCGCAAAGGGAACGACAAGCAAGAAATCAGAAAATGGAGCAAGTTTATACAAGATCTGAAAATAAAGAAGCTATGAGTGTCAACACCACCTATGAAGTTCACGACGAAGGTGAGCAAAAAGTAGAGTATGAAATCCACTTCATTTCAAGATAAGGGAAGTGGAAAGTTAACTTTAAAAGAAATGCAAGAGAAAGAGTACCCATTTCTGGATTCTGATGTGCCAACCATTTTCGAAGAACTCCTCGAGTTAAATCTCATTGAACTTTCGGAGATGAAGCGGCCAAATGAAGCAGGGAAAATTGATGACCCAAATTACTGCAAATATCATCGACTTGTGAGCCACCCTCTGGAGAAGTGATTTGTATTCAAGTACAAAGTTATGGACTTGGATCGTGAAAAGAAGATCGTACAAACCAAGTCTCTATCACATTTGGCTCATTCAGTCCAGACGAATTATGCAGTTTCAAAGAAAGTAAAGATGAAAAATTACTGGAGAACAACGAAGTTGAAGACGATCAACCGGATGATGAAGGTTCGACGTTGGTGACTCGTCGTAGGTGCCACAAAAGGACCTTCTAGAATGAGGCGTCAAATAAAAGTCATGGTTTCTTGTGATGAAGTACTGAAAGTGAAGCCATACACTATGGTCTACACTAAAGAACGAGATGACAACGAAGAAAGTGTGGGTTCTTCGTATCATGTCACTGTACAAGGCAAGAACAATGTTCCATCTTCAATGGAGTATACTGCAGAACTGGAGGATGTTTCACCATGTTATCACATATCCTTCAATGATGGGGACCCTCGAGAAGATGAAGATGCAAAAGATGCTCCGCCGGAACTTGAAGAAGG
The DNA here is from genome assembly GCA_005239505.1 of Nicotiana paniculata. Taxonomy (NCBI): domain Eukaryota; kingdom Viridiplantae; phylum Streptophyta; class Magnoliopsida; order Solanales; family Solanaceae; genus Nicotiana; species Nicotiana paniculata. Next base: position 31,761 of record ML345058.1, on the reverse strand, counting down.
GGTAAAAGCAACGATTGACGCCTTAAAAGAAGTTAACCTGGGCATTGATGAAGAACCAAGACCCACCTACCTAAGTGCTATATTATAAGTTGATGAAGAAAGCACTTATATTGAGTTACTCAAGGAGTACAAAGATGTCTTTGCTTGGAGCTACAAATAGATGCCTGGCTTGGACCCTAAAGTGGCAGTCCATCAACTTGCGATCAAGAATGGCGCTCGTCCTGTTAAGCAAGCTCAAAGGTTCTTTAGGCCGGACTTGGTTCTCCTGATTGAAACTGAAGTTAACAAACTCATTGAAGATGGATTTATTCGGGAAGTTAAATACCCAACATGGGTTTCAAGTATTGTCCCTGTAAGGAAGAAGAATGGCCAGATTCGAGTATGTGTTGACTTCAGGGATCTCAACAATGCGTGTCCCAAAGATGAATTCCAGCTTCCTATTCCAGAGTTGATGATCGATGCTACTACTGGTTACGAGGCAATGTTTTTCATGGACGGTTCGTCGGGCTATAACCAAATTTGCATGGCACCAAAAGATGAAGAGCTTACTGCATTCCGTACCCCAAAGGGTATTTATTGCTACAAGGTAATTCCCTTTGGCTTGAAGAACGCTGGTGCTACTTACCAAAGGGCTATGCAGGATATTTTTAGCGATATTCTCCACAAGAATGTCGAATGCTATGTTGACTACTTGGTGGTAAAATCAAGAGAGAAGGGCGACCACTTGAAAGACATGAGAATGGTATTTGAGTTGCTCTGGAGGTACCAACTTAGGATGAATCCATTGAAATTTGCCTTTGGAATGACTTCTGGAAAGTTCCTTGGTTTCATTGTTCGACATCGAGGGATCGAAATTGATCAAGCCAAAGTGGATGCCATTTTGAAAATGACTGAGCCTTGGGATATTCATGAATTGAAAAGTCTGCAAGGAAAGCTAGCATACCTTAGAAGATTCATCTCGAACCTAGCTGGAAGGTGCCAACCATTTAGTCGCCTCATGAAGAAAGGCGTTCCTTTCAAGTGGGACCAAGATTGTAGCAATGCCTTTGAAAGTATCAAAACCTACTTGATGAGGCCTCCAGTTTTAGCAGCTCCTATACCTGGAAAGCCATTGATACTATACATTGCGGCACAAGAAAGGTCTGTTGGAGCGCTGTTGTCCCAAGAAAATAGTGAGAGTAAAGAAAACTCCATTTACTACTTGAGCAGGATGATGACACCAAACGAGCTGAATTATTCACCAATTGGAAAGTTGTGTTTGGCGCTAGTCTTCTCAATTCAAAAGTTGAAGCACTACTTTCAAGATCATGTTGTCCGTCTTGTTTCTAAACAAATCCCATCAAGTTCGTGATGTCAAAACCTGTTCTTAGTGATCGACTAGCGAGATGGTACCTCCAATTTCAACAATTCGAGATTTTGTACATCCCTCAAAAGGCTGTAAAAGGACAAGCATTGACAGACTTCTTGGAAGATCATCCGATACCTGATGACTGGAGCTAACTGGCGAACTACGATGAAGACGCAATGGTCATTTAAGTTCAACCTCCATGGAAGATGTACTTTGATGGTGCTGCGCACCGTGGGGGAGCTGGTGCTTGCGTAGTATTTGTCACTTCCCAAGGTGAAGTCTTGCCCTACTCCTTCACCTTGACACAACCCTGTTCCAACAATGTTGCTGAGTATTAAGCATTAATACTTGGGCTTGAAATGGCCGTTGATATGAAGCAATTGCAGTTGCAAGTCTTTGGTGACTCCCAGTTAGTAGTCAATCAGCTTTTAGGTAGTTACGAGGTCAAGAAGCTTGAACTACGCCCATATCATGATTATGCTAAAAAGTTAATGGGGTGGCTTGGTGATGTGACTATTCAGCATGTTCCAAGGAAAGAAAATAAGAAGGCTGATGCTTTAGCTGCCCTAGCTTCATTATTAACCCTTCCTGATCAAGCGCAAGTTACTGTCTACCAAAAATGGGTAGTACCGCCGCCAAATGAGGCTAAAGGTGAAGAAAATGAACTCAAGCATCTTGTCGTTGTTTCTGAAGTTGAGAAAGAAGAATGATGACAACCCATTATTGACTACTTATGTTATGGGATACTTCCAGAAAATCCGAGGAGATGGACTAAAATCCGCTGTCGTGCACCTCGTTTCCTTTACTACAAAGATACTCTATACAGAAGGTCATTCGAGGGAGTACTCTTGCGATGCTTAGGGGAAGAAGAAGCACTCCAAGCTTTTCAAGAGGCACATTCTGGGGTATGTGGGTCACACCAGTCAGGACCAAAGCTCCACTTCCATATAAAAAGGATGGGATATTATTGGCCGATGATGGTAAAAGATTACTTGGACTACACTTGAAGATGCAAGGCTTGTCAATTCCATGCAAATTTTATTCACCATCCTCCTGAAGTGTTGCACCCGACTGTAGCATCATGTCTGTTTGACGCTTGGGGATTGGATGTCGTTGGACCACTGCCAAAGTCCTCCGGTGGGCACCTATACATCTTGGCTGCAACCGACTACTTCTAAAAATGGTCTGAAGTTGTTGCTCTTAAGGAGGTAAAGAAGGAAAATGTTTCAAGTTTCATCCGAATAAACATAATCTATCTCTTTGGCATTCCTCGTTACATAATAACGGATAACGAAAAGCCATTCGATAATAGGTTGATGAACAAGGTTTTGTGATCTCTTTGGGTTCAAGCAACGTAACTCTTCGATGTACAACGCTGCCGCCAATGGTATAACTGAAGCATTCAACAAAACTCTATGCAAATTGCTAAAGAAAGTTGTCTCCAAATCTAAACGAGATTGGAATGACCGTATGGAAGAAGCTCTATGGGCATACAGGACGACTCACCGCATGCCAACAAAAGCGACTCCTTATTCACTCATTTATGGAGTCAAAGTCGTCTTTTCACTTGAGCGTCAAATACCTTCATTACGACTGGCTATTCAATAAGGGATCACTGACGAAGAAAATGCTAGACTTCGATTAGCAGAGCTAGAGGCTCTTCATGGGAAGAGGTTGGAAGCTCAACTGAGTCTTGAATGTTATCAATCTCGATTATCTGGCGCCTTCAATAAAAGAGTTCGCCCGAGGTCCTTTCAAGTAGGAGATCAAGTCCTTTCCATACGAAGATCCATTATTACTTCCCATAAACCTGTAGGGAAGTTCACTTCAAAATGGGATGGGCCATATGTTATACAAGAAGCTTACTCAAGTGGGGATTACAAGCTGGTTGATGCAGATGGCATGAGAATCGACCCTATTAATGGAATGTTTATGAAGAAGTATTATCCTTGAAGTTGCAACGCTCCTCGACGCATGAGCTTAAACTGCATGTTCCTATACTCCTGGCCCGCATAAGTCTAAACTGTGTACGGCCCACAAAAAAAATTCGCTAGGTTGAAAACCTCGAAAGAGGTGGCCTAGGCAAAAGTTAGGACATAAAAAAAAAGTCCGCTAGGTTCTACCTATTCTGAACTACGGTATGACTTGATCCTCTTCACCGAGGTACGTAGGAAAATTAGATTTCATTCTGAGTTCAGTATCATAAGTTCAAAAGATACATAATCCTCCAATCATTGTCCAAATGAAGTACGGGAGAATGTAATCCATTCAATCGACACTTGAAAATCGAGCTGAGATACCATTCTTCTGTTAAACTTTGGATCCCATTTGATTTAAAGGGGGCAAGCCGCTATGGTAAATTGGTATCTTTAATAAAATAATTAATATCTTTTAGGAGGCTGCCAAGCATTTGCATTAAAGTCCGGGGATTCGCTATGCCTTCATGTTCGTCAAACCTTCAAGTTTTTGGTGCACCTTCACGGCGTTTCAAATTCAGTGAGACTTGAACCCAAGATATTTGGCGAGAATGAAGCTCTTGAATTTCAATTTCTGACAATTAAAAAGGTCTTACAATCTCGAGGCTTCCATACCAAGATACAATTTCTTTTTGGCGAAGTCGCGCAAATCTGAAATCGTCAGTTGTTATAATTTTTTATTGACTTCGAAATATCATATGAAACTATGCTTAAGGCATTTAATTTTATATTTTGGATATGTTTTATATTCTGAAGTTTAGTTTCCAAAAAATCAAGTGGTTCGTGGTTTCGATGTCCCTACTACAAGATACAAAACTTTTGGCGAAGTCGCGCAAATCTGAAATTGTCAGTGTGTCAGAATTTAGTATTGACTTTGAAATATTATCTGAAACTATGCTTAAGGAATTAAATTTTGTTTTTTTGGATATATTATAGATTTGGAAGTTAAGTTTCCAATAGATCAAATGGTTCGTGATTTCGACATTCCTATATCAAGATACAAAAGTTTTGGTGAAGTCGTGCAAATATGAAATCATCACCGCGTCAGAATTTTGTATTGACTTCGAAATATTATCTCAAACTATCCTTAAGGCATTAAATTTTTATTTTGGATATGTTACATATTTGGAAGTTACGTTTCCAATATATCAAACAGTTCATAATTTCGACGTTTCTACTTCAAGATACAATTTATTCGGTGAAGTCGCGCAAATCTAAAACTATCCACATATCGGAAGATAAAGTTAGATTCAAAATAATATATGGGACGATTCTCAAATTATTTGTTTCCAAATTTTGGATATGTCTTATATATTGAAGTCTGGTTTTCATAATATCAATAGGTTCATAATTTTGACTTTTCTACACCAAGATATGATTTGTTTGGTAAGACTGCGCATATCTAAAATTTTCTACGTGGTGGAATCTAAAGTTGGTTTCAAAATATTATCTGGGTCGATTCTGAAGGTGTTTGATTCTAAATTTTGGGTATGTTTTATATATTGAAGTCTTATTTTTATGAAACCAAACGGTTCATTATTTGGACTCTCCCACGACAAGATATGAATCTTTCATTACAAGCGCGTAAAACTGAAAATTATGCGACTAATATAAAAGTCGGACAATGTAAAGCAAAACAGAAGCTGGAATATTTAAGCCCTCGAAGTCTCTAAGTTGAAGTCTTCAAGTCCATAGGTCTTCAAGTTGAAGCCTCCAAGTTGAAGTCTTCAAGTCCGCCGGTCTTCAAGTTTCAGTCTTCAGATTCACCGGCCTTAAGGTTGAAATATTTAAGCCCTCCAAATCTCCAAGTTGAAGTCTACAAGTCTGTCGGTCTTCAAGTTTCAGTCTTTAAATTCGTCGATATTAAAGTTGAATTGTTTAAGCCCTCCAAATATTCGAGTTGAATTCTGCAAAGTCCGCCAAATCTTCAAAGTTTTCCAAGTGTTCAAGTCGATGTCATCAAGTCGATGTCGTCTTCAAGTTGAAGCTTTATAATTTTCCAATCTTAAAGTGGACATATGAGTCCCTTGCACCTTAAGTTGGCCTCTATGATAGTCGGGTCATTTTGAGAGTAATCTCTCCGGTAGTCGGGCCACTTTGAGAGTAATTTCTCCGGTAGTCGGGCCACATTGAGAGTAATCTCTCCGATAGTCGGGTCATATTGAGAGTAATCTCTCCGATAGTCGGGCCACATTGAGAGTAATATCTCTGATAGTCGGGTCACATTAAGAGTAATCTCTCCGATAGTTGGGTCATTTTGAGAGTAATCTCTCCGGTAGTCGAGCCACATTGAGAGTAATCTCTCGGGTAGTCGAGTCATTTTGAGAGTAATCTCTTCGGTAGTCGGGCCACATTGAGAGTAACCCCTCCGGTAGTCGAGCCACATTGAGAATAATATCTTCGGTAGTTGGGCCACATTGAGAATAATCTCTCCGGTAGTCGAGCCACATTGAGAGTAACCTCTCTGATAATTGGGCCATAAGTCCAACACATATGGGTTAATAAATAAGTCTTAATTCATTGGGCTAGCCCATTTAATTGGGCTAAAGTGATGAACCCACTTCATTAGGCTCAAGATGTCATCCTCCTAGAGGCCCAATTTGGTACCACATATCAAATGACGTGGCACACCAAGTCAAACGGAAGAGCCAATAGGATTATACCACGTGTCAAAATGAAAAGGCATGTCAAGTCACATGTTATGGACAATCAGATGTGGCCGTGTCACACTTCAATTTGATTGGTCGGAAAGAGTTTGTTCTTATCACAACTCCTCCCTTCCACGACTATAAATAGGGGTCTTCATAACTCAGAAAAGACACCAGAAGTTATAACAAGAAGAAAGAAAGAGCTCGTATATCAAACATTGCAAATTCCTCCACAAGTTTCAAGCTTCAAGCAATCAAGTTCAAGCTTAAGAACGAAGAACAAGTCAAGTTCAAGCTCAAGAACGAAGAACAAGTCAAGACTCAGGGAGTACGAGTTCAAATCGAAGTTCGTGCTAGTTGAATTCAAGATAGTTCGTGGAAGCAAATATAGATTCAAGATCAAGCTCAAAGATCCTTGAATTTATTTACTATTGAAAAGAAGAATCAGAGGATTCATAGATATTGTACACTCATATTATTAGAAATCAAATACTACGATTGTTGCGATATTTTACGATCTTGATTTTATTTTCTCGACGCAATTTATTGTCTACACACCCGATAAATGAAAAATCTAACATGATTTTGTAAAGGTTAATGCTAAACAAAGACTTGAAATATGTTTTACCTTGCTATTTTATTTTATTTTCTAAATTGTTAATTGATATAAATGCTTCTTTCTTATATCAATTGTTATTTCATATCTTATATCTTCTTAAGTCTTGTACTATTTCTTCTTGGGAAGCGATTCATGATTCGTACTAGCATGTGGAACATAGGTTTTCGGCCATATTTCCATTTCTGGTTTTAGTGACTGGACCTGAGCAGCTTGGGCCACGTGGATAGGATAACTCTACATTTTCTGTTGACATTTTTTTTGTGGGACTCCACATTTGTACTTGTGGAGGACTTTATTGTATTATTATTCTTTTGAGACACCGGATTTTGCCTTGGTTGACCATTTCATTCCCTGTCATAGAGATTCCTTAGAAAATAGCAGTATTTGTTTTTGGATTGTAATCCTATGGTTACTCAAATGGCATGCATGAAGGAAACTTCCTTTTATCATTATGAAGTTTTCTTTCAAAGGGAAAATATTTACTTAAAGATATTATTCATTTTTTGTTTTATATCTTAAAATGATTATATTTAAAAAGGCTTTCGCATCCCTCTATTTGGTATATAGATGACTATTAATTTTTGGGATGGTTGACTCTGGTCGGGTAAGAGTACCGAGTTCCGTCACAACTTTTGGGCGTGACACAGTCATTGCGAGACAATGACTATTGTTCATTAGGTTATTTCTGATGTGCCCATAATATTCTAGGCGATTCAGGGCGGGTCGCCGAATTCATGAAAATGACGTGGGCGTTAGCACACAAAAAATTTAAGATCGTCTTGAATTCCTGTTTTATGGTACTAAAACGCCAAAAAATGAGGAACATTCATTGAGAAACAATGACTATTAGGTCGTTTCTGATGGGCTCACAGTATTTTAAGCGATTCGTGCCGCTCACCTGAATTCATGAAGGTGGACATTAGCACACAAAAAATAGAAAATCATCCCGAATTCCTTATTATGGACCTAAATTACCAAAAAAGAGGAATGGTCCTAGAGGGACAAGACTATTATTTATTAGGTCGTTTCTGACAGGTCTAAATTTTTTTTAGGCAATTCGAAAATGGTCACCCAAATTTATGAAGAAAGTAATCGTGCTGAATTCCTATTTTATGGCCCTAAAATACCAAAAAATAAGGAATGATCATGGCGAAGCAATGACTAGTTCATTAGTTCATTTCTGATGAGCACATAACACTTTAGGCGATTCTGGGCCCGTCGTATGAATTCATGAAGATGACATGGACATTAGCATACGAAAAATCATAAATTGTGCTCAATTCCTATTTTATGGACCTAAACGCTAAAAAACAAGGAACATGCGTGGAAAAGTAATGACTATGGTTTATTAGGTTATTTCTAATAGGACCACAAAATATTAGACGATTCAGAGTTGATTGCCCGAATTCATGAAAATGGCGAGGACATTAGCACACAATTTTTTTTATTTTATGGCCCTAAAACTACAAAGAATGAGGAACCATTATGTCGAAGAATTGACTATTGTTCATTAGGTCATTTCTAATGGGCCCACAAAATTTTAGGCGATTCGAGACCCGTCACTTGAATTCCCAAAGAAGATGTGGCTGAATTCCTAATACATTCCTGTTTTATGGCTCTAAAACGCTAAAAACAAGGAATGATCATGACGAGACAATGACTATAATTCATTAGGTCATTTTTGATAGACCCACAAAATTCTAGGTGATTCGGGGCTTGTCACACAAATTCTTGAAGATGGCGTGGACATTAGCACACGAAAAATCAGGCAATCGTCCTGAATTCTTGTTTTATGGCCCTAAAGTACAAAAAAATGAGGAACGATAATGAAAAATCAATGACTATTTTTCATTAGGTCGTTACTGATGGGCCAATAATATTTTAGGCGATTCGGAGCTCGAAGCTCGAATTCATGAAAATGGCGTGGACGTGATCACACAAAAAATCAGAAATTGTGTTGAATTCCTGTTTTATAACCCTAAAATACCAAAAACCGAAGAAAGATAATAGCGAGGCAATGACTATTGTTCATTAGGTCGTATGGTCCACTAAATTTTAGGCTATTCGGGACGGTCGCTCGAATTCATAAAGATGACATGGACATTAGCACACGAAGTATTTGTTTATGGCCTAAGACGCCAAAAAGAGGAACATTCATGGTAAGACAATGATTATGGTCCATAAGTTGTTTCTAAGGGTCCCACAAAGTTTTAGGCTATTCGGGGCGGTCATCCAAATTCATGAAAATGGCATGGACACACGTAAAATTGAAAATTGTTTTAAATTCCTATTTTATGACTTAAAATGCAAAAAAATGAGGAAGGATCAAGAGGAGGCAATAACTATGGTTCATTAGGTCATTTCTGGTGAGTCTATAAAGTTTTTAGGTGATTCAGAGCCAGTCGCCCAAATTCATGAAGATGACATGGACATCAAAACATAAATAATCGAAAATCGTGTTTAATTCATATTTTATGGTCCTAAATACCAAAAAATAAGGGATGGTCATGGTGAGGCAATACATATGGTTCATTAGATCATTTTTAATAGGACCACAAAATTTTAGGCGATTTAGAGTGGCTCGCCCGAATTCATGAAGATGGCATGGACATTAGCACATAAACAATCGGAAATCATGCTCAATTCCTGTTTTATGGCCCTAAAATATCAAAAAATAAGGAACGGTCTTGGAGAGGTAATGATTGTTTTTATTAGGTCGTTTCTGATGGGCTCACAAAACTATTGGCGATTCGGGACGGGTCACCTGCATTCATGAAGATGGCATGAACATTCGCATACGAAGTATCAAAAATCATCCTAAATTGCCATTTTATGGCCTTTAAAACACCATAAAATGACAAATGGTCATGAAAAGCAATGACTATTATTATTAGGTCATTTATGATTAACCTACAAAATTTTAGGTGATTTTGGGCGCGTCGCCTGAATTCATGAAGACGTGGACATTGGCACACGAAAATCAAAAACCGTGTTGAATTCCTATTTTATGGTCATAACACGATAAAGGCGAGGAACGATCATGGAGAAGCAGTGATTGTGGTTCATTCGATCATTTCTGATGGGATCACAAAATTTTAGGTGATTCGGGACCCGTCACCCGAATTCATAAAGATGTCGTAGACATTAGAAAAAGTAAAATCAAGAATCGTTGAATTCCTATTTTATGGCCCTAAAATGCCAAAACTGAGGAACGGTCAAGGCAAGACAATGACTGTTGTTTATTATGTCATTTCTTATGGGCCCACAAAATTTTAGGTACCTTGCGGCCAGTCGCCCGAAATCATGAAGATGGCATGGATATTAGCACTCAAAAATCTGAAAATCATCATGAATTTATGTTCTATGGCCCTAATATGCCAAAAAAAAAATTGAATGGTCATGGAATAATAATGACTATTGTTCCTTAGTTCATTGTTTATGGGCCCACAAACTTTTAGGTGATTTCGGATCCATAGCCCAAATTCACAAAGATAGCATGGACATTAACACATGAAAAATCAGAAATCGTGTTGAATTCCTATTTTATGGTCCTAAACCAATAAAACGAGAAATGATCATGGAGAAACAATATCTATGGTTCATTTGATCATTTTTGATGAACCCTCAAAATTTTAGGCGTTTGGGACCCGTCGCCAGAATTCATGTCGATAGCATAAAAATTAGCACGCATAAAATTGATAATCATGATGAATTCTTATTTTATGACCCTAAAACGTCAAAAAATAAGGAACGGTCAATTGGAGAGACAATGACCGTTGTTCAATAGGTCATTTTTGATGGGCCTACAAAATATTTGGTTATTCAGAGCTAGTGGCATAAATTCATGAAGATGGTGTGGAGATTCGCACACGAAAAATCAAAAATCATCTTAAATTCCTGTTTTATGTCCCTAAAATGACAAAAAATGAGGAACGGTCATGGAAAATTAAGGACTATTATTTATTAGGTCAGTTATGATGGGCCCACAAAATTTTAGAAGATTAAGAGTTTAGCGCCCGAATTCATGAATATGGTGCGGACATTAGCACAAAAAAATAGAAAATTATGCTGAATTCAATTGTTAGGTCGAAAATGACTATTGCTCATTAGGTCGTTTCTGATTGGAACACATGAAGATGGCATGGACATTATCACACGAAATATCCGAAATCGTGCTAAATTCCTATTTTATGGCCCTAAAACGCCAAAAAATAAGGAACGGCCATGTCGAGGCAATTACTATGGTTCATTAGGTTATTTTGATGGGACCACAAAATCTTTAGGCGATTCAATGTGCCCCCCCCCCCTCCGAATTCATGAGATGTTGTGGATATTAACACACAAAAAATAAAATAATGTTAAATTCCTATTTTATAGCCCTAAAAACGTGAAAAAATGAGGAACGGTCTTGGAGAGATAATGACTATTTTTCCTTAGATCATTTTTGACGGGTACACAAAATTTTAAGTGATTTAGGGATAGTCGCACAAATTCATGAAGATGGCGTGGATATTAACACACGAAAAATGAAAAAAATGTCCTAAATTCCTGTTTTATGGGACTAAAACACGAACAAACGAGGAACAATATTGGATAATATATGGATATTGTTGATTAGGTCGTTTCTTATAGGCTCACAAAATATTACGCGATTCAGAGCCCGTCGCCCAAATTTATGAAGATGACGTGGACATTAGCACATGAAAAATAAGAAATCGTGTCGGATTCCTATTTTGTGGGCCTAAAATGCCGTAAAATGAGAATTAGTCATGGCAAAGAGATCACTATTGTTCCTTAGGTCGTTTTTGATGGCCGATAAAAATTTAGGTGATTCACCTGTGCTCGCCTGGATGCATGCAGGTGGCGTGTATAGCACACGAAAATTTGGGAATCAGGCGAAATCTAATTTTATGGCCCTAAAATGCCAAAAAATGAGGAACGGTCATGGCGAACGCTGACTATTTTCTTAGGTCATTTTTGATGGTCTGGTAAAATTTTAGGCGATTCGGGTCTGGTCGCCCGGATGCATGCAGATGGTGTGGCCTATAACACACAAAAACCTAGGAATCGGGCAGAATTCCAGTTTTATGGCCCTATAACGCCAAAAAGGCCATAAAACGAGGAACAATCATGGTGAAGCAATGACTATTATTCCTTAGAGAATTTTTGATGGTACTAATAAACTTTAGGCGATTCAGGTCTGGTCGCCCGGATGCACGCGAATGGACTGGGCTACAACTCACGAAAATATGAGAATTGGGCGGAATTCTAGTTTTCAGGCCCTAAAACGCCAAAATTCGAGGAACAAACATGGTGAATCGATGACTATTGTTACCTAGGTCATTTTTGATGGTACAAAAAAGTTTAGGCGATTCGGGTCCAGTCGCCCCGATGCATGTAGATGGTGTGGCTATAGTATACAAAAATTTGAGAATCGAGCAAAATTCCACTTTTTATGGCCCTAAAATTCCAAAAAAGAGAAACAATCTCTTAGGCCGTTTTTGAAGGGCCGACAAAAATTAGGCGATCCGGGTCCGGACGTCCGGATGCATGCCTATGGTATGGACTATAGCACACGAAAATATAAGAATCAAGCAGACTTACAAGGCCCTAAAATGCCAAAAAATGAGTAACGATCATGGCGAAGTAATGCTTATTATTCTTCATGTCGTTTCTGATGGAACGACAAAATTCTATGCGCATAGATCCCGGTCGCAGGATTCATGCAAATAGCGTGGGCTATAGAATAAGAAAATTTAGGAGTCAAGCGTATTTCTAGTTTTATGGCCCTAAAATACCATAAAACGAGAAATGCTCATGGTGAAACAGTGATTATTATTCCTCAGTTCATTTTTAACGGACCGACAAAATTTTAGGCAATTCGGGTCCGGTTGTCTAGATGCATGCAGATGGCGTGGGCTATCGCAGACGAAATGTGGGAATAAGGTGGAATTCAAATTTTTATGGCCCTAAAACTCCAAAAAAATGAGAAACGGCAAAGGCAAAGCGATTATTGTTGTTCTTAAGTAGTTTTTGAATGGCCGGCAAAATTTTAGGCGATTCTGGTCCAGTTTCTTGCATGCATGCAAATGGCGTCAAAGGCCCTAAAGCGCCAAAAAAATGAGGAAGGCTCATGGTGAAAAATTGACTATTGTTCCTTAGGTCATTTTTGGTGGCCCGACAAAATTTTGAGGAATTCGATCCGGATGCATGCAGATGGCGTGGGCTATAGCACACGAAAATCAGGCAATCAGGAAAAATTCTATTTTTATGGCCTAAAACGCCAAATAACAAGGAACAATCATGGCGAAGTAATGCCTCTTTTTCCTTAGATTATTTTGGCTTGGAAAAATTTTAGGGGATCCAGTTTCGGTCGCCTGGATGCATGCAGATGGTGTGGGCTATAACACACGAAAACCTTGGAATTGAGCGGAATTCCAGTATTATAGCCCTTAAATGCTAAAAAAGAGGAATTGTCATGGTGAAGCGGTGAATATTATTCCTTAGGTTGTTTTGATAATCTAGCAAAATTTAGCTGATTCGGGCCCGGTCACCCGGATTCATGTAGATGGCATGGTCTATGGTACACAAAAATCTAGGAATATGGAAAAATTCAAGTTTTATAGACCTAAAACGCGAAAATATGAGAACTGTTCATTACGAAGTGATGACTATTGTTTCTTAGATTGTTTTTGATGGTCCGATAAAATTTTAAGCGATTCAGGTCCAGCCGCCCGGATGCATGCAAATGACGTGGGCTATAAAACATGAAAATCTGAAATCGGGTGAAACTCTATAATTATTGCCCTAAAACACCAAAAAAAAAAAGAACAGTCATGGCGAAGCGATGACTATCGTTCCTTCGATCAGTTTTGAAAAGCCGGCAGAATTTTAGGCGATTCGCGTCCGGTGGCCTGTATGCAAATGACGTGGGCTATAACACACAAAAACGTGGGAATCGGGTGGAATTCCAGTTTTATGGCCCTATCACGCTAAAAAGTGAGGAATTGTCATGGTGAAGCGATGACTATTGTTCCTTAGGTCATTTTTGAAGGTCCGACAAAAATTTTGGCGATCCAGGTCCAAATGCTTGCAGATGGCGTGGGCTATTGCATAAAAAAATCTAGGAATAGGATGAAATTCCAGTTTTATGGCCCTAAAAGCCCAAAAAAAGAGGAAAGATCATGGAAAAATAATGACTATCGTTCCTTAGGTCATTTCTGAAGGGTCAACAAAACTTTAGGCGATTCGGGTCGAGCGTCCGGATGCATGTAGATGAAGCGAGATATAGCACATGAAAATCTGGGAATGTAGCGAAATTCTAGTTTTATGGCCTTAAAAGGCCAAAAAATGAGAAACGGTCATGGCGAAGCGATGACTATTGTTCCTTAGATTGTTTTGATGGTCAGGCAAAGTTTAGGCGATTCGGGTCCGATCTCCTGCATGCATGCAGATGTCGTGGGCTATAACACGCGAAAATCTGGGAATCTGACAGATTCTAGTTTAATGTCCCTAAAATGCCAAAAATGTGAAAAGATCATGGCAAACCAATGACTATTATTCCTTAGGTTGTTTTTTATGGTCCGACACAATTTTAGGCGATTAAGGTCGGGTCGCCTGGATGCATGCATATGGCATGGGCCATAGCACACAAAAATCTGTTAATTGGGCGGGATTCAAGTTTTATGGCCCTAAAATACCAAAATGAGGAACGGTAATGGCGAAGCGATGACTGTTGTTCCTTAGAACATTTTTTAAGGGCAAGTAAAATTTTAGGTGATTCACGTCCAGTGGCCTGGATGCATGCAATTGTAGTGGGCTGCAACACACAAAAATCTGGGAATCGGACAAAATTCTATTTTAGTGGCCCTAAAATACCAAAAAACGAGGAATGGTCATGGCGAAGGGATGGATATTGTTACTTAAGATCTTATTGATAGTCCGGAAAAATTTTAGTCGATTCGAGTCTGGTGGCCTGGATGCATGCAGACGGCGTGCCCTATAGCTCACGAAAATTTGAGAATCAAGCGGAGTTCCAATTTTATTGCCCTAAAATTCCAAAAAACGAGTAACGGTCATGGCAATGCAATGACTATTTCTCCTTATATTGTTTTTGAGGGGCCGACAAAATTTTAGGCAATGCGCGTCCAGTGGCCTGGGTGTATGCAGATGGCGTGGGCTATAGCACACAAAAATCTTAGAATTAGGCGTATTCGAGTTTAATGGCCCTAAAACGCCAAAAATAAGGAACGGTTATGGCGAAGCGATGGCTATTATTCCTTAGGTCATTTTTATGGTCCGACAAAATTTTAGGCGATTCAAGTCTGGTTGCCCGGAGGAAAGCAGATGGCGTGGACTATATCACACGAAAATCTTGGAATCGGGCGGAATTCCAGTTTTATCGCCTTAAAATACCAAAAAATGAGGAACAAGCATGGTGAAGCGAACAGTTGTTCCTTAGGCCGTTTTTGATGGTCCGACAAAATTATAGGCGATTCGGGCGGTCGCCTAGATGCATGCAAATGGCTTGAGCTATAGAACGCGAAATCTGAAAATCAGGCGGTATTCCACTTTTATGGCCCTAAAGCGCTAAAAACGAGGAATGGTCATGGCGAAGCTATGACTATTCTTCTTTAGGTAGTTTTTAGTGGGAAGACAAAATTTTAGACGATTCGGGTCATATCTCCCTGTGCATGCAGACAGCGTTAGCAATAACACATAAAATTGTGAGAATCGGGCAAAATTACAGTTTTATGGCCCTAGTACGCCAAAAAACGAGGAATGATCATTGGGAAGCGATTACTATTATCCATTAGGTCATTTTTTATGGTTTGAAATTTTTTAGGCGATTCGGGTCCAGTCCCCCGGATGTATGCAGATGGCGTGAGCTATAGCACATGAAAATCTAGCAATCGGGCGGAATTCATATTTCATGGCCCTAGAACGTCAAAAATGAGGAACGGTCAAGGCGAAGCTATGAGTATTATTCTTTAGGTAGTTTACGAAGGCCCAGCAAAATTTTAGGCGATTGGGGTCCGTTCGCCCGGATGCATGCAGATAGCGTGTGGTATAGCACACAAAAATTCGAGAATCGGGCGAAATTCCAGTTTTATTTCCCTAAAACGCCAAAAAATAAGGAACGGTCATGGCGAAGCGATGACTATTATCCCTTAGGTCATTTTTGATG
Organism: Nicotiana paniculata; assembly: GCA_005239505.1. NCBI lineage: Eukaryota > Viridiplantae > Streptophyta > Magnoliopsida > Solanales > Solanaceae > Nicotiana > Nicotiana paniculata. The sequence goes on along the minus strand of ML345058.1, from coordinate 15,983 downwards.
GTTCGACAAAATTTTAGGCAATTCGATATGGATGCATGCAGATTTTGTAGGCTATAGTATATGAAAATCTCGCAATCGAACGGAATTCCAGTTTTATGGACCTAAAACGCCAACAAATAAGGAACAATAATGACGAAGCAATACCTATTATTCCTTAGGTTATTTTTTATGGTATGGCAAAATTTTAGGGGATTCGGATCCGGTCGCCCGAATGCATGCAGATGGCTTGTGCTATATCACACAAAATTCTGGGAATATGGAATAATTATAGTTTTATGGCCTTAAAACACGAAAAATAAGGAACGGTAATGGAGAAGAGATGACTATTGTTCATTAGGGTATTTTCATGGCCCGAAATCTTTTTAGGCGATTTGGGTCCAGTTGCCCGGATGTATGCAGATGGCGTGGCAATAACACATGAAAATCTGGATCGGGCAAAATTCTAGTGTTGCTGCCCTAAAATACCAAAAAAAGAGGAAAAATCATGGCGAAGTGATGGCTATTGCTCCTTATATCGTTTTTGAAGGCCCGGCAAAATTTTAGGCAATTCGCGTCCGGTGGCATGGATGCATGCAGATAGCGTAGCCTATATTACACGAAAATCTTTGAATCCGCGAAATTGAAGTTTAATGGCCTAAAAGGCCAAAAAAATAGAAACGATCATAGCGAAGCGATGAATATAATTCCTTAGGTCATTTTTTATGGTCCAACAAAATTTCAAGTGCGGTTGCCCGAATGCATGCAGATAGCGATTCCATTTTAATGACCCTAAAGCGCCAAAAAATAAGGAATGGTCATGGCGAAGCGTTGACTATTTTTCCTTAGGTGGTTTTAGATGGCCTGGCAAATTTTTAGGCGATTCGGGTCTTTTCACCCGGATGCATGCAGATAGAGTGGGCTATAGCATACGAAAACCTAGGAATCAGGCGGAATTTCAGTTTTATGCTCTATAATGTCAAAAAATGAGGAATGGTCATGGAAAAGCGATGACTATCGTTTCTTAGGTCATTTTTGATGGTCCGGTAAAATTTTAGGTGAATCGGGTCTGGTCGCCCGGATGCCTACAGATGACGTATACAACACATGGAAATTTGGTATTAGGGCAGAAATCCAAATTTATGTCCCTAAAACGCTAAATAATGAGGAACGGTCATGACGAAGCGATGACTATTGTTTGTTTGGTCATTTTTGATGGTCCGGCAAAATTCTAGGAAATTCGAGTCTGGTCGCCCGGATACATGCAGATGGCGTGGGCTATAGCACATGAAAATCTGAGAATCAGGCCTAATTCCAGTTACATGGACCTAAAGGCCAAAAAAATGAGGAACGGTTATGGCGAAACAATGGCTATTGTTCCTTAGGTCGTTTTTTAGGGGCCAGCAAAATTTTAGGCGATTTGGGTCTGGTTGCCCGGATGCATATAGAATGCATGGTCTATAGCACATAAAAATATGAGAATTAGGGAACGAGGAACGGTCACGACGAAGCTATGACTATTGTTCCTTAGGTTGTTTTTGATGGTCTGGAAAAGTTTTAGGCGATTCGGGTCCGGTCGCCCAGATGCATGCAGATGGCCCTGATTCATGCAGATGGTGTGAGTTATAACACACAAAAATCTGGAAAAAGAGGAACAGTCGTGCCGAAGCGATAACTATTGTTCGTTAGGTTATTTTTTAATGCTTGGCAAAATTTTAGGCGATTTAGGTCTATTCGCCCGGATGCATGTATATGGTTGCATAAACAAAGTTTATTCTAAGTAGAATCAAACAGTACACAATTAGAAAACAGTCAGGGTAACCACACAAGTACCACACAGGTATACAGAAAATCACAAATGAAGATTTCACAGTTACTTGTTTCAATTGTTCATCTGTTGCGGCGCGCAACCCGATCCCACCGTACATTCTCATCTTACCCTTATTACCTCTCCACCCTTATTACTTTGTGTTACGGCGCGCAACCCGATCCTACCGTAAAATCACAGTTCACCCTTATTACCTCTCCACCCTTATTACTTCGTGTTGCAGCGCGCAACCCGCAACCCGATCCCACCGTACATTCACATTTGGTAGTAACAACAACTAACAATTTTATCATAGGGATATTCATTATCAAGAACATAAGTTCATATTAACCAACAACTATATGAAATCAAGGCAGAATAATCCTTAACAAACAGTAATTTCATGTCTGGTGTTGCCATCACTATTTAACTCAGTTAAATCAACCCACAGTTTATTTTCATCATTTGCCGCACTCGGCCCTTAGCAATTAGATACATTCCCACGTTAGGGTATGTTAACATTCTTTCATTTAGTAGCACATACTGCCATATCGACATATTTGAACATTTAATGAACCTTATACATGATAGGATAAGCACAAGAAATCACCCTTCATAATCTCAATTAGCATGGTAATCGACTTTAAAAAAACCAGAGAATGAACTCGTACACCTCGACACAGCAGGACAATCAACTCACATATTCTCAAGAAAGAATTTCATACCGTGTGCTCGGACACTGACAAGGTAACTCTACAAAGATTAAAGTTAGCCATAGATACCTTGAATCGAAATTTCCCTTTAAATTTTCTACCACAATTCACCGGGCCTTCTAGCACCTTCAATCTAGTTCACAATGTGGCATAATTAAACTTAGAAATAGGAATAATGATCATGTCTTGAACTCACTTGAGCATTTTATCAAACACTAGGTGTTCCTTTAGATTAAATGGCCTCTTTTTAGTGAAGGATTACTCTAACCCATTTCTTTTTACTAGATTATTACTAGTTGGTTACATGCATGCAAGACTCCTACCCCTATCTTCATGAACTCACCTAACCATGTTTCATTTTAACAAAAATTTGGAAATTAAGGTTGATGGGGTGGAAGCTTACCTCTTGTAGTGAAGAAAATAGTGTCCTACTTGATCAATTCCAGGCCTGAGTAGTGATGGAGGAACAAATTTGATAAAGTTGGAACTCTCTCTCTCTCTAGAACCCACTCTCTCCTCTCTCTAATTTATCATAAAATAGGCTTAAAATGAAAGGGGTAAGTGTTTTAATGAATTGGGGGTCGGGTATAAAATTAGAATTTTAACAATCCCGAAACAAAAATGTGATCATCACATTCCTGTCGCATAATTGGCCCTCAAATGGGCCAAAAAGAAAAGTAGGCTGCCCAGGTATGCGACCACTATGCGGTCGGCATACCTGTTATGCGATTGCATAGTGCGTCGCATAACTCCCTCCGCAAAAGTCAAGATGCAATAATGCAACAACTATGCGGCCCGCATTCGTGAAATGCGATCACATTCTAGGCCGCATAGCTGTCCTCCAAATGGACATCAAACTTTCCAAGTATGCGACCACTATGTGGTCCGCATACCTGATCTGCGATCGCATAGTGGACCGCAGACCTACGCAAATCTGGAAAATTATATCTTTTAAGTCTCGGGGTACTTTTTACTCAAAAAGGGTCCGTTTTAAGAATTTCTACAATTATAACAACACGGGGACCTATTTGGGAATTATTTTTAGCCATAAAATTTTACGGGTCTTTACATTCTCCTCCACTTAAAATCATTCATCCTTTTATGAGGATCGGGGAATCACTAGAGTAGGAAAAACACAAAATAAGCCAACCCCCAAAAGTTGTTTTTACTAACTCCGATATTTCCTGAAAAATTTCGCCAGAGTTTCCTTTGAATTAGGCCTATCTACCTGTCAGCGAGCCCTCGAAACACATGTTTAACCAATTCCACACGTTACAAGTTACTCTATCAACTTGGACATAATCCGGTCATTTCAACAAGCTACATATAACTCAATTACTTCCACAAGCCTCACATAGTTCGGTTAACTCCACAAATTTGCACATAATTCAACTATTACAATGAGTTGCACATAATTCAGCTATTTCAATGAGTTGCACATGATCCAACTAATCACAACAACATATACATTTATGGCACAAAGTTTGAGAAGTCACAATAGTAGGGTAATTAGGGGAATGGAGCGTTCTTGCACAAAATTTAGCACAATATATAATTGCTTAGTAATGACAACTTTCAAAACCATTACCGGACTTATTCAAACAGGTGGGGATATTTCTCTTTCATTTCAATTTCCACTTCCCATATGGCTCCTTCGATTTGTTGACTCCGCCATAATACTTTAACAGAAGCAATCTCTTTGTTCCTCAATCTACGAACTTGCCTATCAAGAATCGCAACTGGAACCTCTTCGTATGACAATCCTTCATTAATTTCAACCATCTCCACCGGCACAATGGCGGATGGATCCCCAATCACCTTCTTCAACATGGACACATGAAACACTGGGTGCACTAATGACTTCTCAGGGGGCAATTCTAGCCTATAAGCCACCTGTCCTATCCTTTGAGCGATCCGATACGGCCCGACATACCTAGGGCTCAATTTCCCTTTCTTCCCAAACCGCATTACTCCTTTCATAGGAGATACCTTCAAGAATACCCAATCATCTACTTGAAACTCCAAATCTCTTCGACGAACGTCCGCATAGGATTTCTGACGTCTCTGAGCAGTCTTCATCCTTTCCTGAATGACTTTAAATTTTTCCATAGCTTGGTGCACAAGATCCGGTCCTAGCAGTTCCGCCTCGCCAACCTCGAACTATTTAATCGGAGACCTACACCTCCTTTCGTACAATGCCTCAAATAGGGCCATCTGAATACTAGCATGGAAACTGTTATTATAAGAAAATTCTATAAGCGGCAGGTGATCATCCCAGCTACCCTTGAAATATAATACACAAGCCCGTAACATATCTTCAAGCGTCTGAATGGTCCGCTTTGCCTGCCATCAGTCTGTGGGTGGAATGTTGTGCTGAGATTTACCTGTGTACCCAAACCTTGCTGAAATTTCTTCCAAAAGTTAGCTGTGAAATGGGCCACTCGATCCAAGATAATAGATACTGGAGTGCCATGGAGTCTGACTATTTCCTTGATATACAACTGAGCGTACTATTCCGCAGTATCGGTGGACTTGACTGGCAAGAAGTGAGCTGATTTCGTGAGTCGATCCACTATCACCTAAATTGAGTCGAACTTGCGCTGAGTGCGGGGTAATCCTACCACAAAGTCCATATTGATCATCTCCCATTTCCACATTGGTATTTCCATAAGCTGCGCCAACCCACCGGGCCTCTGATGTTCGGCCTTCACTTGCTGACAATTCGGACACCTAGCCATAAAGTCTGCCACACCCCTCTTCATTCCATTCCACCAATAAATATCTTTGAGATCATGATACATCTTCGTAGAACCTGGGTGTACTGAATACCTGGAATTGTGAGCCTCTGCCATTACCCTTTCCCGAAGATCATCCACGTCCGGAACACATAGTCTCCCTTGGCACCGCAAGACACCGTCATCATTGCCGAGAGAAAATGATGTAGTCTTATGATTCAGAATTGCCTCTCTCCACTGTACCAATGTTGGATCTCTAATTTTCTTTTCCTTGATTTTCGTTACAAGTGAAGATTCTGCTCCATTACGCACCACGACATCCCCTTCGTCTGAGGTCGAAAGACAGACCCCGAGACTAGCCAACTGATAAATCTCCCGAGCCAAAGGCCTCTGACCTGCTTCCAAATGAGCCAAGCTACCCATGGATTTCTGACTAAGAGCGTCGGCTACCACATTCTCCTTTCCTGGATGATACAAAATATTCATATCATAATCCCTGATCAATTCTAACCACCTCCGCTGCCTTAAGTTCAACTCCTTTTGTTTGAATAAATATTGAAGACTCTTGTGGTCTGTGAACACGTCCACATGGACCCTATAAAGATAATACCGCTAGATTTTTAGTGCAAACACAACCGCCGCGAGATCCAAAGCATGCGTCGGATAATTCTTTTCGTGACTCTTGAGTTGACTAGAAGCATACGCTATAACCTTCCCGCTCTACATCAACACACACCCCAAACAAATCCTTGAAGCATCACAATAAACCACAAATCCCTCTGTACCCTCTGGCAAGGTCAACACCGGCGTCGTAGTCAATCTCAATTTCAATTCCTGAAAACTCTTTTCACAAGCATCGGACCACTAGAACTTAACCACCTTCTGCGTCAGCTTAGTCAATGGGGAGGCGAGGGTAGAGAATCCCTCCACAAATCTTCGATAATACCCAACTAGACCCAAGAAACTACGAATCTCTGTTGGGGTCATTTTCCTAGGCCAATCCTTTACCGATGCAATCTTTTGGGGATCAACCCGAATCCCTTCCCGGGAAACAACATGGCCCAAAAAGGTGACTGATTCTAGCCAAAATTCACATTTTGAAAACTTTGCATACAACCGGTGCTGATGAAGAGTCTGCAGAACTGCCCTAAGGTGAGTAGCATGATCTTCCTGACTTCACGAATAAACAAGGATATCGTCAATGAAGACAATCACAAAAGAGTCAAGAAACAGTTTGAAAACTCGATTCATAAGATCCATAAAAGCGGCTGGGACGTTGGTTAGCCCAAAAGACATTACCAGAAGTTGAAAGTGCCCATATCGAGTCCTGAAGGCAGTCTTAGGAATATGCCGCTCCCTGATCTTTAATTGGTGATACCCCCACCGCAAATCAATCTTTGAGAAGAACCTAGATCCTTGCAACTGGTCAAACAAATCATCTATCCGAGGCAATGGGTATTTGTTTTTTATGGTGACCTTGTTGAGCTGCCGACAATCAATACACATCCGAAGCGATCCGTCTTTCTTTTTGACAAAAATAACCGGTGCTCCCCAAGGCGACACACTTGGTTGAATGAAACCTTTTCTTAATAGATCTTTCAATTGTTCTTTTAACTCTCTCAATTATGCTGGTGCCATTCGGTAAGGTGGAATAGATATTGGATGCATATCTAGAAATACATCAATCCCGAAATCTATCTTCCTATCTGGAGGAATCCCAGGAAGCTCGTCCGGAAATACTTCAAGAAATTCATTCACAACAGGCACAGATTCGGGAGCAGGCACCTCAGAAGTGGTGTCCGCAACCCGGACCAAATGGTAGATGCACCTTTTCTGATCATCTTTGAGGCTGTAAGGTAGGAAATAAGCCTACCTCTTGGCACAACATTATTCCCCTTCTACTCGATAACTGAATCATTAGGAAACTCAAGCCTCATAATCCTAGTTCGACAATCGAGTTTAGCAAAGCACGAATAGAGCCAATCCATCCCCATAATTACATCAAAGTCTACCATTTCTAACTCAATAAGATCGGCCGTGGTATCCCAACCACGCACCGTGACAACACAATTCCTATATACTCGCACGACCATAATGGAATCACCAACCGGAGTCGACACAGAGAACGGCTCGTGAAGCTGTTCGGGTTCTATCCCAAAAATTTAAGCAATAAATGGACTAACATATGACAAAGAAGACCCGGATCAATAAGAGAATAAACATCATGTGACTAAACAGTCAGAATACCTGTGACAGCATCTGGGGAAGCCTCCGCACTCTGGTGACCACTCAAAGCATAGAACCGACTGGGTCCCCCTCGACCCCGGGCTCCACCCCTAGCTGTACCGTGCCCTACTGGAGCTGGAGGGCGTGCTGAAGATGTAGCGGCTGAAGAGATGGATGGCTGAGTAGTACCCCTACCCGCGCCCTGAATAGGTGCACGACAGTCTTGCTGGATATGGCCTCTCTCTCCGCATCTATAGCACACCGGTATATCCAAGTAATAAGGCTCAGAATGAGACCTCCCACATTTAGGGCATGAGGCCCTCCACTGCTGCTGGAACCTCCCACCTAAACGACCCAACTGATGGAACCTTCTGCTATCTGAACCTGGTCCTAAGCGACCCCCCTGCTGATAATTGTGCCCTGATGACGGGGTGCTGGCTGAGGACTGAGCATAGGACTGGGATGGCCCTGATGACCCTCTCCCAAGGGCTGATCTCTCACCTGCAACTGAGCTCCCAAGGTTTCCTGCTGACCGGGCCCTACTACCACTCTCTCTCTCCATCCTTATCTTCAATTTCTGAGCCTCTGTGGCCTAGGCGAATCATACAATCTTCCCATAATTTATATCTGAATGCAACGCAGCTGTAGCAGATACATTAACAACCATGGGACCAAGGCCCAGAACAAACCGTCGAACTCTGGCCTCCATAGTCGGCATCATGTGGGTGACATATTTGGACAGGCGCACGAACTCCATGTGGTACTCCCACACACTCATGTTGCCCTGCTTAAGGACCTCAAACTCCGCAGCACGGGATGCCATAGTCTCGGTAGGCAAGAAATGATCCATGAAGGCATCAACAAACTCATCCCACTTCGCCGGAGGGCTCCCCTCCCCATGGGACCCCTCTCACATCTCAAACCACGAATACGCTGCTCCGTTTAACCAATAGGAAGCCAACTCAACCCCCTTTGTCTCTATAGCCTTCATAACCCGGAGAGTCTTATACATTTAATCTATAAAATCCTGAGGATCTGCCTCTGGGTCGGTGCCTATGAACTCTGGAGGGGATAACCGCAGAAACTAGTTGACCCTGGAACCTGAAGAATCCCCTTGCTCGCTAGAGACTCAGGGGAAACACTTGATATTTGGGCCTGGGAGGCCACTATCTGGGTCAACATCTGAATAGCTCCCATGTGGTCCCCATCAGAAATACCGGGATCGGAAGTTGGGACTGAGGAAGGATCAGGAACATCAGCAGGAGGGACTGTAGCACCCTCCGATGGAGCAGGAATAGGAATATCCTGGCCTGGGATGGAAGAGTCAGGCAGATTCAGGGTCGGGGAATCATTCGCTCCCGTACCATCAGATAAATAATTCACAGCCACTCCTAGGGTGGCATTGACCCCTAGGCTGAGTCGGGCTCTCTTCTTGGGTTCCATTTACTAAAAATTGGAAAAATATACTAGTTAGAGATAGACAAACTCACCTTTCACCACATCGCACGATACAGAGCAACAATGAAAGGGTATTTTCCTAAATGTCCATGCAGCCCCTTAATTATAGATGTGGTCAACAACACACCGATAAGAAGGGCTCTACTAGACACGACTCCGAGACATCCTATGACACTTTTAAAAACCTTAGGCTCTGATACCAAGTTTGTCACGCCCCAAAACTGAGGGACGAGATCGGCGCCCAAATAGATGATCCCGGTCGAGCAAACCTGGATTGCCTTTCCTACTCAACGTGTTACCCCGTGTTTACAATATACATTATTCCACATGAATTAGCAATTTAGAGTTTAAAAATGAATCTACTACTTGAGTTCATTTCATCCTTTATCATTTCAACATTTGATAATCACAAAACATACAATAATTCCGATTCGGACCCTGATTACTAGTAAACACATTTACTACCCAAAATACATATATGTACAACCCACATCATGTTTACAGAGCCTCTAAGAGTACTAAGGGTTCACACAATACTTGCCGGCAACAAGGCCCCGACTATACCTTATACGACATAACATATACAAAAGAGATGATATAGACTACACACGACCCCGTGAGGGAGTGGGGCTCGCCGGATCTGCTGAAAGTATGAAGGGGAAACACCACTATCGGCGGTCTGAGCTACTTGTTGTGGAACCACCTACATCCATATAAAAGATGTAGCGCCCCCAGCAAAAGGGACGTTAGTACCGTTGAATAGTACTAGTATGTATGAAAAAAGTTTATTCTAAGAAGAATCAAACAGTACATAATTAGAAAACAGTCAGGGTAACCACACAAGTACCTCACAGGTATAAAGAAAATCACAAATGAAGATTTCACAGTTACTTGTTTCAATTGCTCATCTGTTGCGACGTGCAACCCGATCCCACCGTACATTCTCATCTCACCCTTATTACCTCTCCACCCTTATTACTTCGTGTTGCGGCGCGCAACCCGATCTCACCGTACAATCACAATTCACCCTTATTAGCTATCCACCCTTATTACTTTGTGTTGTGGCGCGCAACCCGATCCCACCGTACATTCATATTTGGTAGTAACAACAACCAACAATTTTATCACAAGGATCTTCATTATCAAGAACATAAGTTCATATCAACCAACAACTATATGAAATCAAGGCAGAATAATCCTTACCAAACAGTAATTTCATGTATGGTGTTGCCATCACTATTTAACTCAATTAAATCAACCCACAATTTCTTTTCATCATTTGCCACACTCGGCCCTTAGCAATTAGATACATTCCCATGTTAGGGTACGTTAACATTCTTTCATTTAGTAGCACATACTTCCATATCGACATATTTGAACATTTAACGAACCTTACACATGATAGGATAAGCACAAGAAATCACCCTTCATAATCTTAATTAGCATGGTAATCGACGTTAAAAAAATCAGAGAATGAACTCGTACACCTCGACACAGCAGGAGAATCAACTCACATATTCTCAAGCAAGAATTTCATACCGTGTGCTCGGACACTGACAAGGTAACTCTACAAAGATTAAAGTTAGCCATAGATACCTTGAATCGGAATTTCCCTTTAAATTTTCTACCACAATTCACCGGACCTTCTAGCACCTTCAATCTAGTTCACAATGTGGCATAATTGAACTTAGAATTAGGAATAATGATCATGTCTTGAACTCACTTGAGCATTCTATCAAACACTAGGTGTTCCTTTAGATTAAATGGCCTCTTTTTAGTGAAGGATTACTCTAACCCATTTCTTTTTACTAGATTATTACTAGTTGGTTACATGCATGCAATACTCCTACCCCTATCTTCATGAACTCACCTAACCATGTTTCATTTTAACAAAAAATTGGAAATTAAGGTTGATGAGGTGGAAGCTTACCTCTTGTAGTGAAGAAAATAGTGTCCTACTTGATCAATTCCAGGCCTGAGTAGTGATGGAGGAACAAATTTGATGAAGTTGGAACTCTCTCTCTCTCTAGAACCCACTTTCTCCTCTCTCTAATTTATCATAAAATAGGCTTAAAATGAAATGGGTAAGTGTTTTAATGAATTGGGGGTCGGGTATAAAATAAGAATTTTAACAGTCCCGAAACAAAAATGCGGTCATCGCATTCCTGTCGCATAATTGGCCCTCAAATGGGCCAAAAAGAAAAGTAGACTGCCTAGGTATGCGGCCATTATGCGGTCCGTATACATGTTATGCGATCGCATAGTGCGTCGCATAACTCCCTCCGCAAAATTCAAGGTGCAATAATGCAACAACTATGCGGCCCGCATTCGTGAAACGCGACCGCATTCTAGGCCGCATAGCTGTCCTCAAAATGGACAGCAAACTTTCCAAGTATGCGACCACTATGCGGTCCGCATACCTGATCTGCGATCGCATAGTGGTCCGCAGACCTGCACAAATCTGGAAAATTATATCTTTTAAGTTCCGGGGTACTTTTTACTCAAAAAGGGTCCATTTTAAGAATTTCTACAGTTATAACAACACGGGGACCTATTTGGGCATTATTTTTAGCCATAAAATTTTATGGGTATTTATAGTAACGACCCGGCCGGTCGTTTTGACAGTTAGAGCCCCGATCCCCTAATAACTGTTTTCCCCATATTTATTTATGCTATTGAGACTTGCCGGGAGGATTGATTGTGAGTTTCAGAATGTTTTGGGACACTTAGTCCCTAAATGACAACTTAAGTCTTAGAACTTGGACCGTAGTCGGAACTGTGTGAAGCGGTCCCGGAATGGAATTACCTCGAATCCATTAGCTCCGCTGAGTTTTGGGCTTAGGAGCGCGTCCGGAATGTGTTTTGGAGGTCTGTAGAAAATTTAGGCTTGAATTGGCGAAAGTTGGATTTTTGGCGATTTCGGCCGGTAGTGGAAATTTTGATATCAAGTCCGGAACCGGATTCCGGAAGTGGCTGCAGGTTCGTAGTGTCATTTGTGACCTGTGTGAGAAATTTGAGGTCATTCAGACTAAGTTTGATGTGTTTCGGCGTCATTTGTAGATATTGGAAAATTCTAAGTCCTTAGGCTTGAATCTATCCTCAATTCATGTTTTTGATGTTGTTCTATGTGGTTTGAAGGCTCGACTAAGTTTGTATGGTGTTGTAGGATTGGTTGGTATGTTTTGTTGAGGTCCTGGGGGCCTTGGGTGAGTTTCGGGTGCTTAACAGATCATTTTTAGACCTTGGGAGTTGGCAGATTTTTTGCTGGTGTGTTGCAGACATTTCCTTCATCGCGTTCGCGAGAGGATACTCGCGTTCGTGAAGAGAACTTTGTGGCAGGTAAGATTTTGTGCTTCGTGTTCGCGAAGAAGATCCTGCATTCGTGAAGCACTAAAAAGGTTTAACTACGCGTTCGCGAGGCAAGTCCCGCGGTTTGCGAAGGAGGAATGTTCAGCTGGGTCCCCTGGCCCTTATGACTACGCGTTCGCGATGTTGGTCCTGCCTTCGCGTAGGGTTGAGTTTTTAGGCCTTCACGTTCGCGAAGGGGGCATCGCGTTCGCGATGAAGAAATTCTTGGCTAGAGTAAGTTGCTCTTCGCGAACGCGAGTGGTATTCCGCGTTCGCGAAGAAGGAACACACCTGGGCAGATTTAAGTGTTCAAAATCGAGGGTTATGTCGTTTTTCACCATCTGGACTTGAGAGCTCGGAATTAGGAGATATTTGGAGGGATTTTCGCGTGGGAGTTTGGAGTAAGCCATTCTTACCTAGTTTTGATTAATTCCCGCTAATCTATGCTTAATTTTATCATCTAATTTCATATTTGGGGTGAAAATTGGGGAAAATTGAGAAAAGTTCCTAGGCCGAATTTTGGGATTTTGATCGAGAATTTGGTATCGGATTTGAGTAAATTTGGTATGGTTAGACTTGTGAATGAATTGGTGTTCGTGATTTGTGACTTTTATCCGATTCTGAGTCGTGGGCCCGGGGAGACATTTTGGGCGTTTTTCCTAATTTAATGATTTACCTTCGAATTAATTAGCTAAATTAGTTACTTGTAGTTATATTTACATTATACAATTGGTTTGATTATATTGGGTCATTCGGAGTCGGATACTCGTGGCAAGAGCGTGATATCAGGTTGATTTGAGCGGTTCGAGGTAAGTGGCTTGCCTAACCTTGTGTGTGGGAACTTCCCCTTAGAATGTTTGGTATTATTTGATGTGTGAGTGTCGTGTACGTGAGGTGACGAGTACGTACACAAGATATTGTTGTAAAAGTCCCGTTTTCCTTCTAAGTCCTAAACTATTTTCCTTTGTTAAACTGCACTACTATGTTTAATTGCTTAATTAGATTAGGAAAGCATGCCTACGTGTTTAATTTGTCTATTTGAAATTTTGTGCAACATGTTTAGGTAGATCCCTATTTTCCTTGATTGTGTTTAGTCTAAACTGTATAATTCGACGTTGTACTGTCATGTCATCTTGAGCTGCATAGTTACTTTGGGACTACAGACGTATTCTGGGAGATCCTCCTGTACTGCATATTTATTTTGGGACTACGGACATATTCCGGGAATCCCCCTGCCTTGCATATTTACTTTGGGATTACGAACGTATTCCTGGAGATCCCCAACACTACATATTTATTTTGGGACTACAGACGTATTCAGAGAGATTCCCATGTACTGCATAATCATTTCCTAACTACGGGACGATATCCCGGGAGACTCCCTGTTGTGTTTATCTTGTTATAAGCTGAGGGCTCCCTTAACTATTAAATTTTGAGAATTTCATTAACTGTTTGACCGTAAAATTTGTTTATATCTTGAACTGCATAATTTATTATATTTACTCCGGTAGGGCCCTGGCCTGACCTCGTCACTACTCGACCGAGGTTAGGCTTGGCACTTATTGGGTACCATTGTGGTGTACTCATGTCCTTTCCGGCACATGTTTTTTGTGTGCATGTGATGACCCAAAAGGTCATCTCTTGTTTTAGAAGTCAAAACTATGTTTTGAGGCCTTGAAAATCTAATTTTATCTCACCTTGTTTTGCGTGCACAGTCCGGGTGTATATCGGGAAAGATTTTATGTGAGAAACTGAGAGCAGTGATAATTTTTGCCTTTAAAATTGAATTTAAGTTGACTTCGATCAAAATTTTGGGTAAACGGACCCGAACCAATGATTTGACGGTCCCGGAGGGTCCGTAGGAAAATATGGGACTTGGCCGTATTCCCGGAACCGAATTCCGAGGTCCTAAGCCCGAGAAATAAATTTTTGAAAGAAATTATTTTACTGAAAATATAAGAGTTTTGGAAATTTGGCTATGTTTGAAATTTACGGTATCGGGCCCGTATTTTTGGTTCCGGAGCCCGGTACAGGTTTAAGATGATATTTGAGTTGTGCCTGTAAAATTTGGTAAGAAACGAAGGTCACTTGACGTGATTTGGACCCGTAGTTGTGAATTTAAAACTTTGAAAGTTTTGAGATTTCTCTTTGATTTCTATGCTAAATTCGTTGTTTAAGATGTTATTTTGACGATTTGATCGCACGAGTAAGTCCGTGGGATGTTTTTGAAGTTGTGTACATGTTTTGGTTGGAGCCCCGAGGGCTCGGGTAGGTTTCGGGGTGTTTAAACTTGGAAATTCACTGCTGGCGCACCAGTTCTGGTGTGCCCGCACATGCAAGCCTAGAGCCGCAGGTGCAAAACCGCAGGCGCGGACCTTCAGCCACAGGTGCGGTCCAGCCCAGCCCCTCTTTTTTTCCGCAGGTTCCACCCAAGCACCGCAGGTGTGAGGGCCGGGTAGTGAAGTTTTTAAAACAGAGTTCCAGCCGTTTTCTTTTCAATTCTCTCAAAAAGAAAAGAGGACTTAGGGCGATTTTCACAAGAGGTTTTCTTCCCAAATCATAGGTATGAGTCCCTTAACTAATTTCTTTCAACTTTATAATGTTTTTCATCAATTATAATCAAGAAACTAATTACATATTCGGGCTCGTGGGTGAATGGATGATGATGGTGTTTTGGTCCGAACCTCGTGTTTTGACCAAGCGGGCCCGGGGTCAATTTTTTACTCTTCGGGAAGAATGATAGAAAATCTATAATTAAGCATTGGGATTGAATTATTTAGCACTTATTGATATTATTAAGTTGATTATGTCTAGATACAATAGAATTGGAGGCGAATTCTAAAGGGAAAGCGGTAATTGAGGCTTGAGTTGGTCGTGGAATTCGAGGTAAGTGTTTGGCTTAACCTTAGCTTGAGGGAATAGGTGTAGAGTCTTATTTGCTATGTGTTAGTACCATGTTCAACGTATAGGTGAGGTGGTGAGTACCTATACGTTGGTGTCAAGCATGCCCGTGAGTCGAATATTATAATTTATGTGATATTTCGTTGAGTATTACTTGAGTTTCACTTTATTGTTATCCATGTTGGTGGAATTTCCTTGATATTGATCATTGTTGAGTACTGGTTCAAGTTGAGAATTATTAAGTGAAGTCCAGTAACTAAGTGAGATTGGTTATAGTTGTTTCCCTTGCCGATATGATATAGATTCTACTGTTGGCTCCCTTGCCGGGACGTTATGGCTTTATTATCTATTGTCGTTGTTTGTATTATTGATTTCCTTGCCGGATTTGTTGTTATTAATTTATTTGGGTGAGGAAGAGTGTAAAGCGCGAAGGGTGATGTCGTGCATGATATTGTGAGAGAGTGTTAATGCACAAAGGGTGATGCCGTGCCGATATTGTGAGAGTTAATGCACGAAGGGTGATGCCGTGCCATATTATGAAACTTAAAAGCACGAAGGGTGATGCTGTGCCATGATTATGAGAGAGTAAAAGAACGAAGGGTGATGTCGTACCGCTTTCCACTGATATTATGGTGAGGATGAGAGTAAAATCACGAAGGGTGATGTCGTGCACTTGTCTTTGTATATTTATTCCCGTTGTTCTAAGTTCATTTTTATTTTGTCGCTTTACTTCGTTGTTTTCATAAATTGATATTTCTTCCTGTTGGTTGATTTCCCAATGCACACGCAAGTGTACGTGGTCGACAAGTAATATAGGAT